>JAWQFJ010002471.1:69454-116341 GCA_034096865.1 Theodoxus fluviatilis | reverse complement strand
CACAGCTGAGTGTGGAAATTGAATGCGGCGACTCGAGAACCGGACGTTGTCTTGCGTAGTATGCGCTGACTAGTCGAACACGTAAGGGCTATTTTTAGTTCAGTGTTGGTTTAGCGCAGTGGGATTTATTTCAGGCTGCCTGGCTGACAAGAGTACAGTGCTGTACTTGGGGGGGGGGGGGGGGGGGGGGGGGGGGGGGCCGGCCTGGCAGTGTGTGTTGGGGGGAGGGGGGGGTACCTTTTTTCTCATCGGATTTCACCATGAATCAGAATATAATTTGTTAGAGACACACACAAAAAATATTTATAACAAAAAACAAAAAAAACAACCTAAACCAAGGTACATGCTTTTTCTAGGGGGGGGGGGGGGGTTCCGGAACCCCTGGAACCCCCCCCTGGGTCCGGCCCTGACTGTGTCATCCTTACTTGCCATTACTCGCACATACAGAGCGCTTGGGGAAAATAAAGCCCGTTCCAGTCCCAAAATGATGTTTCTGAGGGTTATTTTAAGCATCGACGGCCAGTGCGGGATCGAAGACGCCATTTTGATTTTGATGCAAAATCATCTGAAGCACGTCGGATTGGTGATTCACAGCGCTGCTCAGCGCTGAGTGAATCACGCCCCAAAATTGCCGTTCAGGAGTGAATCACATGCAGCGCTGAGCAGCGCTTTGAATCGCTGCTCCTCCTGAACAAGCCTAATGTCGCCGCTTCTTGCCTGAGCAAGATATTTGTTCTTGTCTTTCATGATGTTCGACAGACAGCGTTGGCAGGGGGACACCTAAATCAATGGCCATCTGTGTTCGGGATTTGTGTGGACTGTCCTCTACTGCCTTTATGATTTTAAGGCGCTCAGACAATGTCAACAATCTACGTTTGCCTGTAACTTTCGCTTTGTTGTGCGGGTCCGCTATTTTGCAAGTTCGAGTCGCTATGGAAGAGAAATTACTCTCACCACACTTTGGTGACTTGGGTCTGCTTTCGTGTTCTTACAACCGGTCTTGCAACAACACATTTGTGCTGCTCGGGACCAGAGATTTGCTTTCATACAACCGGACTTTTATACATCCGATTTTCATTCAACCGGAAAATTCTAAGTACAGTAATAACAAAGAGTAAAGCTTCTGCCGGGACCCTGCCTGCCCCTTTCATACATCCGGTCTATACTGTATTCTAGTGGTTTTGTGCTCGGTGGCCTTACGTAGCCTACAAAGGCTGATAAGCCGTAAAACTCCATCCATCCATCCATCCATACCAGCTGAGGAAGGACCAACTTGATCCGGAATTGAGGAACACTCCGCCAACGAGTGCCATGAACATATTTAATTGTTGTACTCTGAACACCGGCGTACACGATGGAAGAGTTAAAGAATTACAGGTCTTTGGAAGTCTATCGATTCTTCGTAGCAGGATTTGTGGGAGATGTCTGCTGATTCTCGCCGGGTGTTTGTCTCGAAAGGTCAGATCTATTCTGTAAATCTTCTTTTTCCATCCCCTTCGTCTAGCTTCGGTCACCCTTTGCACAATCGGACATTGATTGGTTTTCTCTGATGGTATAAAGTAGTAGGAGCGTTTGACTCCTCTTAATTTGTCTTTTTGTTGGTTGTTAAAACAATTTTTCACGCAGCAAGAAGTCAGCATGGTTGCGTGTCTCCCGTAGCACAGCTAGCGCTCGCCTCCTCCCAACATGGCCGAAAGCACGTGGCTTCTACAAATAACTCCGGAAGTGACGACAATTAACGCCTCTCCGGCATATATCTGAGGAAGGCTTTCAGCCGAAAATTTGACGTTAAGTAAGGCTTGTTTGTTTGCTCGCTTGTTTTTTCTTACTATATATATATATATATATATATATATATATATATATATATATATATATATATATATATATATATATATATATATATATATATATATAAACTCAGTCAGTTCTTGTAATAAATCAATTTTCAAAACCAGACACTGCTTCTTCATCTCAATGTTAATAGTTAATAATACCCACTTCTGAATGATTACAGTGAACACTTACTTTAACATAACACCAGAAGCACCCTTTCAGTTGCCTAGCTTTGACTTGCGTATCATAGTCTGGAGAACGCGCCTCAGGTGAAGTAGTGAGCACAACATACAGCCAGAGCCACTCTATGCCACCCTACTCCTCTTACCCCCTGCTGGAACCCTATAGTTTCTTTTTTTATAGCCTACTCCAGTAGTGTAGCTATAGGGGTGACCCCAAGCAGCCTGAGGGGCTATGGGGGTATCAGGTGTATTACTCGTAGTGCTTGTAACAAAAACATCGACAGCAATGTTACGAATGTAAAAAAAAGAGATCGGCAAAATGACTGCGGCATGATCGTCGTCAGCAGGCACCTAACTGACACAAAATGTGATAACACTCGTCCCCACATGTTTCGTTTGTAATCTTTTTCTTTTTCATCCGTAAATGACACTTTCCGAAACGATTACACAAATAGGCCTACGAAAATCAGAATGGCCTTCAGAGCTAGATGCCTGAGTAGCGTCCGTGATTGGAGGAGCCGACGAAATCCCCATGACGTAATAGGTATATCTCCATGGCTATTTATAAGCCCGCGCAGCTCACTACGCGACCAGCTTGCTACGCCACAAGGGGCATGATATGAACATTTGGAGACAGACAGACATCCCGAGTCCAGTCTTCAGGGCTCACATCTCTTTAATGCTTCCTTGTCCTTGACAGAAGTTACACTTGTCCTCACTCAACAAATGGCCAGAGCCAACTCTCCGAATTTCTTATAGTGATCCAGCAGTCATCTCCTTCCCTCATCTTCTGTCCCGATGTCCCCAATTGCTGACCGAGTTTTTGGCGGGGGAAATAAAGGTATTCTGGCAATGAACTTTCGACATTTCGTGAACTGTGCCATACTACTCGAAGCACATTCCACTCATTCATAACAATGTCACGCCAGTTACTCAACAGTCACGCAGGTGTACAACTGGCTGAGCATGTAGGAGTCAGAACTCTCCTGTCCAGAAGACCGGATTGGAGGCCACGGCCGCTGACGCATGTGGACGATATCGGTGATGCAAGCGCCATGCGTCCTGTTCAGCGAAGGTCGTCGTGCTCTGGTCGAGTGCGGAAGCGTGATCTAAACACGTAACGAGCTCGTGATCGACTCCACATTCCTCATTGCGGGCCAGACGATGCCACTATGTTATGTACGGATCTATGAACCTTGCTGGACGGTGAGTTGAGTCGCAGTGAATGAGTGATTGTTGCCCAATTTCATTACCGTGTGGCGTACGCTGTCGTGTGCTGTTTGACATTTACGAACTGCCTAGTACTAGTAGTATACATGGCCATGTAGTATAGACTATAGTACTACTGGGCTTTCCACAGAGGAACTCTTACTGCCGGATATCTTTAAAACAATGAAGCATAAACTCAGAGGGCACCGGAGTTAAAAGGGGAATCTCGTTGTTTTGTGAGAAAGAGATCTGAGATGTTTTGGTTATTGGTATCAGATCTTTTTTTTATTATTTTAAAGTGATTTTTCTTTCGTCTCCATTCCCTGGACAGATACTGAGATATTCATAATTTCACTGTTTACCGGAATCCGGTTGTCACTGAGACTTCATCGTTACTGTATTCTCAAGGCAGGCCATGTGCGGCGTCGCTTTTACTAATGACGATGTAGTATTACTATTAGTAATAATTATTTTGGAGCGGACTCATTAAATTTAAAATCAGCGCCAACTGGGTCTAAGTGAGACTGGACCGAGAACCATGGCCATTACATCATATTGGAACCATGCGAGAACTGACTGTTCTTGCTTCCCCGCAAGCTCACGAGTCGAGTTGTGGTTTTTAAGCCAGTTAATTTTATTAAGTATCTTTCATTGTGATTAGGTAGGATGTTCCCGTACAAAGTGATTTTCCCGTCATTTGCAATATTGCATTGTTTAGCCAGATCAGTCGCGTTAATAGAAGGGGGGGGGGGGGGAAGGGATATTTCAGTTCGAGCACCTGATGAGGCGCGAAGGTTCTACGCTTATGTTGAACATTGAACCATGCAGTGATAAGATTAAGAACCACGCACTTTCGCTGTCACCGGAGACGGGACAACCAAATCTTTGGGACAATCGTCAGCGTTTCTGTGTCGCAGTGTGCCGGAGAACTCCGGATCCGATGCAAAATTGGTATGATATTTTGCCCTGCCCCGCATTTCCATTCTGCGCTCTACTTATTAATATTATCGTTGAGGATCCATCTTCATCTGAGCTAGCCGAATTAGTGTCCGACGGATACGAGATGCAGTGCCCTGATACAACTGATAGTGATGATACAGCATGACTGTGTTCCTCGAACGATATCGGTAGGTAAATGATACTATTCGATTTTCACGCGTCTGTGAGAAGTACATATATGCTGCTGTGTGGTGGTGTAGTGAATCTGGATGATTTCTTTCAAATTCACTGAAGGCAATGTGTCATGTGCCCTTCAGCGGCAATGATGTAAAGCAGTATTGAAATATACATCAGTGTGGAATATTGTGGTCCTTTAGTAACCATCACACGACACATGTGAAAGATTTGTGTACACGAGACATATTCTGTAACTCACCATATGAATTTAACAAAAATTGTCTGTGGTGCACCAGAATGTGTGAGACAGAGTAGAAGAGAACCACCACTGCTGCTGCTGAGGTAGCTTTGTTGATTGCTTCTCTCAGTGTCAGTTCTGCTCTGACGTCCAAAGTTCAATGCAGGGTCCATTATGTCAAATGGTGACTGAAGTGAATGGCCTATAAAACTGTGTAATCAGCATGAATCATAAAGTGATAGTGTATTCACCAAAAAAATACTTTTATGGCTTTTACATAAATCATCTCCTTGTTGAATTGGTGAAGAAATAATGGAAGTATTAATGTTATGTTTATGGAATAAATTTAACAAAACATTTCCCTTTTTCTTCTAGCTGACAGTATTTCAAAAGGCTGTTGACTTATTTGATGTAAAGATTTAATGAGGAAAAAAGACTGTTCATGCATGTAGACCTACACAAAATAGTAATGGGATGATGATGATGATGATGATGATGATGATGATGATGATGATGATGTTGATGATGATGATGATGTTATAACAAATTACATTGCAAGTCAAGCAAACAGAATAATGAGGCACATTATCATGTCTTCTGCTTTGTCTGATTAGGAAAATACAATAAATGCTGTGGCTGAAAAGCTGCCCGTTTCATAATGTCTGTGATCTACATTCAACTATTTTTCTTCCTAAATTAAATGTTTCCTTCCTGAGATTTCAATGTTTGTTATGCAGTGAAATGTACTCTTTCAGTGGGGTTATATGCTCACACAATTTAGATCGGTGTTGCCGCAGTGTTGGATGTGACTTGTTTCACTGAGAGCAGTCAGGATGAGGATAGCTGTGTTAGCAGTGCAGTCAACTGATCAGAATTTCTGTCTCAGTTTCTGTGAAGAGAATGCAATCTACATAACTTGTAAGTTATCTCAGTATCTGAATCAGTCATTTTTGTCACACTATATTTGATACTGTATTTCGACAACTGAAACAGAAAATAACATCCTTGTTTAGTACACATCTATCAACAGGAAATATGTCATGCTAGCCTGTGAAGCTTACCAATAGTATTAGTCGGTAGTTGATCTTTTTGTGGATATAGGTCTAAGGTAGATTAGTAGTTTCCTTTTCTCGAGTATACATTTCTTTGGTTGGGTTTCTGTTACTCCAATAGGATTCCCGAATCCAAGACTTGTACAATGGAGGCTGATAGGGCTCACTGAGAACAGGTATCAGGTCCAAAGTCTGACTCTAATCCCCTCTTTAGCTTAGGATATAGTTATTCAAAGAGGCACACCTTTAGCTAGTACTACAGACCACACTTCCTGTTGGCAGTCACTGAACCATATCTTCTCTCCACAATGCCACCTGCATACCTTGTGCCTAGGTACATGTTTCCAGCTCATTCTGGGGTAGCATGCATGTATACTTGTGGGGTGTCAAATTCTGTGTGAATAGTGTCCACCACTATGACTGAGACCTTGTATTGAAATAGGAATGGAATATGATGTTATGTAAAAGTATACTGTAACTATAGCTGAGGGCTTTTGGTGTGTTCAAGGGTGCTGCATTTTTGTGAAGGATAGCTATTTGCAGGTGATGTTTGTCAGGGATGGCTGACTGGAGGTTATGCCCCTCTTGCTGGGGGAAGGACAGGTTTGTCTTTCTGTGTTGCTAGTTGCTGTAAATATTTTTGGGATTAGGAACTACATTGAAAAGTAAAGCTGTCCTGACCCACCCTTATACTATATAGCTTGTGCCTGTGCAAAGAGAGAGAGAGAGAGAGAGAGAGAGAGAGAGAGAGAGAGAGAGAGAGAGAGAGAGAGAGAGTGTGTGTGTGTGTGTGTGTGTGTGTGTGTGTGTGAGTGAGAACAGAAGATCATTATTCATCTCAAGTGAAAAAACAAGACCTGAGGCAAGCCAGACAAGCATTTTTTCAAACTGACAAGCTGTTTGGAGTGGGCTGACAAGGCCTCTGTGTGATCAACTGCAATGGCTGGCCATGTGACACAGCAAAAGCTAAGGACACCTGTACCCCGCATTTTCCACAGCTGTTCCTGTCCTCGCATAATTATGCTCTGATCTGCAGCACTGGTGGTACATGCACATAACTAGGGCTGGGGCTTTCAAAATGCTTACATGGAAAATTAACTACAAGGCCAGCAGGCAAAAAGACCAGCAGGTAGGTTGGCAAGTTATCAAGTTGGCTTCGTTAAAGGTAAAAGATGGACTGATGGATCTCTGATGATGAAGCAAAAATGATCACATTCACAAGGATGCCAGGGAAGTGTAGACTAGAGATCAGTGGTTTACTGAAGGATTTAATGTTTTCTGTGTTGCCCTCTCTCAGTTTGCCTTTTTTTTAAAGTATAGGGGCAGATGTAGGTTATCAGGCAGGCTAGCTCCAGACTGGCAAGCTGTTGTTGTACTTGTAGTAAAAGGCTAGTACTAGTAGTAGATAAACAGGATGGCAGACAGGTACTCCAGCAGGTGGCAGGCAAGCTGTTGTTGTACTTGTAATAAAAGGCTAGTACTAGTAGTAGATAACAGGATGGCAGACAGGTACTCCAGCAGGTGGCAGGCAACAAGCAAAAACTATGAATGAAAAACTAATCGTGATAAATAAACTAGAAACAAACAGGCTGACGACCATCACTGTTGCCTGAGAGGTGTGCAGGCAAGTAGATGTTTGGGTAGATACACACACACACACACACACACACACACACACACACACACACACACACACACACACACACACACACACACACACACACACACACACACACACACACACGTACATACATGCATGGTTGCTGCAGACATTTTTTCCTAGTACCTGTATCAGTGTATGTGCTCTGTCTGTCTGTCTGTCTGTCTGTGGGTCTGTCTGTCTCTCTCTCTCTCTCTCTCTCTCTCTCTCTCTCTCTCTCTCCTCTCTCTCTCTCTCTCCTCTCTCTCTCTCTCTCTCTCTCTCTCTCTCTCTCTCTCTCTCTCTCTCTCTCTCTCTCTCTCTCTCTCTCTCTCTCTCTCTCTCTCTCATTCATTCACTGCAACTGAAGCTAGAGAGTCTATGCACTCTTGTTTACCACTGACAATCATCCCACTTTTCCCTTATGACAGCCACTTTTTGATAAGGACTGACAGAAAGATAAAGTGCTAGGCACAGGTGCCGCAGTAACAGGTGATGACAGACTGCCCTGCAGCGGCTGTGGGAAAATGATTAGCTAAAGCTGAACTTACTTACTGTGTCAGTGCTAACTGACAGCCACACGTTTCTGCCATTTAATTGAGATGGATGTGAGCTTTCCCTATTTGTTAGTTACTGCACAATGTTTTTGACTCACATGCGAAGCAAAAGTGAGTCTATGTACTCACCTGTGTCGTCTGTCCGGGCATCCTGTCCTCCGTAAAAAAAAAAACTTTAACGTTGGATTTTTCTCGGAGACTATTCAGTCTATCAACACCCAATATGGTATGATGGTGTATGATGACAAGGCGTCAAAAAAACGTACATAGTGACTTGACCTTGCTTCAAAGTTCAAGGTCAAGGTCGCTTGGGCCATAAATGTTGTCTAAAAACAGCCATTTTTCACATTTTCTCAATTTTCTCTGACGTTTTTGAGATTGGATACCTGACCTATATATGGTATATAGGGCAAAGTAATCCCTATCTTTTGATACCAGTTTGATTGACCTTGCTTCAAGGTCAAGGTCACAGGAGGTCTTTAAAGTTGAATTGTATACATATTTTGAAGTGACCTTGACCCTGAACTATGGAAGATAACTCTTCCAAACTTCATAACATTGTAGTACACATGTTATACTTTCATACTAGGTCAAATATGATTTTATATCAAGGTCAAGGTCGTTGTGACCCATTTGAAAATGGTAAAAAGTTTGAAAAGGAAAAAGTGAAATTGGTAGCTAGCTGAGTAGTTCACATATTTTTTAATCAGAAAACAACTGTTTATGAAATTACTTTATTGGAAGTGATAATTTTTAAAAGTCAGTGTTGAAAAAATATATTAGAATAATAATAAAAAATATTTCAATATAACTTATAAGCAACAGAGTCATGTACAATAGGCCTAAGAAGGAGGTGCTGATGACATCACACATTCTGATGACATCACAAGTGAGGTCACTTCCTGTCAAACCAATTCAAGATGGAGGCTGTTGGCCTTCTTCTTCTTTTTGTTTTGTGGACAGGTTCTTTCCCAACATGAAACACAAAGTTGATTTAGAACAAGGTATCTGCTAAGCTTATTTTATGTAAAAGCATTATTATTAATATTTTTAAAGCATGGCTTATGCCCTTCTTGTTTGTGTTTCAAGAGCATAGTATCTGTGTAGTGCTCAGGTGTTTATCTCCATGTGAGTGAATATGTGATGTTACAGTTTGAACAGGTAAATATTTGGAGTGTGTATGTGCGTGTGTGTGACTCTTTGTGTGTGTGTGTGTGTGTGTGTGACTCTGTGTGTGTGATTGTGTGTGTGTGTTTTAGATTCTGTGTGTGTGTGTGTGTGTGTGTGTGTGTGTGTGTGTGTGTGTGTGTGTGTGCCCAGATGTGTTAAGAGCGCATGTGTTGAATTTTTGCAAACTAGAGGAAAGTGTTCCACCTATTCTGTGTGGAGATGATGTGCAGAAATGTAGGGGGAAAAAAGAAGTTAGCAATAAAAGAAGGAAATTTTTTCTCATTCTGTTGCAGGTTAACAGGAACAGGAAAAATGCATGATGAGGAGCAGTACTGTAAGAGTTAACTCTTACCAAGCTGTCAACGGAAGCTTCAAGTTCATCTCTTGACTCATTTGAAAAGCAGCCAGTGAGCCTAGGCAAAAAAACAACAGCTGTGCCAGAGGATTTACTTGATCTCATGAAAAGTACTGTCCCAGTGCTTGTGATGGGACACACACTCCAGTCTCCATAAAAACTTTAAAAAGCCAGCAGGCTGGTTGAATCTGAGTTTAGGGACATCCCACTCCCCACATATTGGACAAAACAACATCTGGGCTTTGCAGTCTGAATCGAGCCATCACCATGTCCCAGCTGTGTTGCTACATGGGCAACATCAACCTGCTGGTGTATCTACTCATCATCTTCTTTGGCATCTCCTCTTGGATTGACATCAATGGACTCTGGGTGGAACTGCCCATCCTGGTCAACAGGCTGCCTGAGGTGAGTAGTGAGAGAAGAGAGGAGAGATAAACAGGGAGGAGAGAGAAAGACATTCATTGACAGGGATGATTGGATAGACCGTTGGACAAACACTGACACATGGACTGGCAGACACAGACAGACAGTTACACAGAGAGAGGTGGACAGAGAGGAAACACACTGACAGTGAAGAGACAGAGGACAGACAAAATGAAAAGAGGCTGGACGAAGGACAGATGGATGTATGGATGGGCAAACTCAGAAGAGAGATGCACACACACACACATGCACGTGCAGACATACAGACTGACAAGCTTATGGGAGACTGACAAACACACACTCATACACACACACACACACAATCACACACACACACACAAACACACACACACACATACACACACACACACACACACACAAACACACACACACACACACACAAACGCACACACAAACACACACACAAACACACACACACACACACAGACAAACACACACACACACACACAATCACACACACACTGACACTGTCTTCCTCTGTAATCTATAACTAAGCAGCCTTCCCTAGAGACTGATGTGTGGAGAGACGGAGGCAGGCAGATTTTTAGACAGACATGCAGATGTAGTTCTTGGCAAGTCAGAATGGAAACTAGATCATAGATGTAAGGATGAACAGATGCATGGATGGATTTGACAAAACTCCTTGTGTTTTCTTCATGACCACAGCCAAATGACAGTCCTGTTGTCTTAATTGCCGCTATTAATTAGAACTAATGACTATTTTGTATTGATACCCACACGATTTCTCAGCAACATGTATAATGAAGACCTGACTGTATCGCTGTCCACAGGGATGGAACCTTGCGTCCTACATGGTCATCATCATTCAGCTGGCCAACATCGGGCCGCTTGTCTTCACCATCACCGTGTCCCGCTACAGCATCAGGATGGCGGAGAAGCCAGTCATCTACCTCATCATCGGCACTGGGGCTGCAGCTTGTCTGCTGCTGGCCTTCTTCTGGGACAAAACGTCCTATGTGGGCGGTGTGGAACACAGGTAGGGAGGGATGTGCACCTTGCATCCTGCCGTCAGTGTTGTTTTAATTACTGTGGTGTTTCTGTCGGTTGTTTTTAATTTCAGGTCTTGACTGTATGGTTTACACTTCAGAGCATTTGCGTGATGTGGGAATTACTGTAATTGCGATGTTAAACACTTGAGAAAAGGAACTTGGATGGTATGGGTAGAACAGGAACTGGAGTCAGACTTGCAGATTTTAAATGTATCATTAGCAGTAGCATTTTCCGTTTTGTTACAAGACAAATAATTATGAGGAGGAAAAGAACATGAAGAAAAAATCTTTTAGTTTCTTAGACAATGATAATGATATGCAGTCTTTTTAATGACAAGCTGGTGACTACTCTCTTTATCTCCTCGCTCTCCCCCTTCAACACACACAAACACACACACACGCACACACACGCACACACACACAGTCTTTGGCTGGAATGAAAGCTAGTTCCAATAGTAACAACAGTGAAAGGCAGAGAAAAAGTGTATTGAGGCAGGACGTCACAATTGAAATGGAGGTGAAAGAGAAGAGGAGTCTGTAAAAAGGCAAAAACTGTTTTCTTTAATGATGGAAAATTAAACAACAGAAGCCCAAGTGTGCATTCCGTGAGTGTAATCATAAACACTTTTGAATATTATTTTTTAGGAAACTTCACTTTACCAATCTTTCAGGCAAAAAAAAAAAGAAATGTGGTTATAGTAACCTGACCAACCTTATTTTATTCTGCCAGCCCAATATCAATAGGCAGAACCTTTTTTCAGTCATTAGACATTACAAAGAAATTGAAAATAAACAACAAACTGCTTGCTGTCCCATCTTCCCTGCCCTATGAGCACTCATGGAACCCACTATTTAAGTTTTAAAAAGCATTTTCAGTGAAGGAAAGTTTGGTTTACATTCAATCTGGTCTTTTCTAAAGAGAGAAGAAAAAGAAAGAAAACAATTTCAGGCAGACTTGCTGACCCCCCCCCCCCCCCCCCCCCCCCATCATGTTACCCAACACTTCTCTATTTGGCCTCACCTTTACTTTTTACATATTGTCATTTCAGCACAGCACTGCTGACGCTGCAGTTCTTCCTGTCTTTGGTGGACTGCACGTCTTCGGTGGCCTTCCTGCCCTTCATGGCCAACTTCCGCCCAGAGTACATGACTGCCTACTTCCTGGGCGAGGGGCTGAGCGGCCTGCTGCCCGGCCTGGTAGCCCTGGGCCAGGGCGTCTCCAACACGCGCTGCCTCAACAAAACTGTGAGTGGCTGCCTGGACAGGGAGGCAGGATGCCTGGTGATGTCTGTGATGATGGCGCTGATGGTGTTTTGCCGAGTTGATGACAGACCTGTTTACTTGTACAATTTGGGCGTATTTTATATGCATAAATTTTCAGCATATGGAAATATGAAAATGGCAACAACAACAAAATCATAGATAACGCTAGACTTGCTTTTCGGTTTGTTTGATTTCCAGTCGGGGATATGCCCATTTCTGTGTTTACTTTAACACATGTGTAAGTCCAGTGACCTTTCGCTGGCATACTGTCGGTTTCTGTATTGTGCTTTGTGTTGTCTTGGTACTGAATTCTCTGGTAATTCAAAGTGGGGGTTCTGTCCGCGGCAAAAACTGAAAATATACTACTTTTTCTTTAAAATGCTGCACTTTTTTTACAAGTCTACTACTACCAGTGTTTGAGTGTAAACAGGTCTGTGATGAAATGAATAGTGATAGGGGTGGTGTAGGTGGAGGTGGTGGTGGGTGGTGGTGGCGGCAGTCATGATGATAATAATGGTCATGATGATGATAATGGTCATGACGATGATAATGGTCATGACGATGATAATGGTCATGACGATGATAATGGTCATAATGATAATAATGGTCATGACGATGATAATGGTCATAATGATAATAATGGTCATGATGATGATAATGGTCATGGCGATGATAATGGTCATGATGATAATAATGGTCATGATGATAATAATGGTCATGATAATGATGGTCATGATATATCCAAAATCATTATGAGCTCAGTAACAGTGTTGTATACAGGATAGAGGAGAAGGACAGTATGGCTGTTCTCAATAATGACTGACATGAAAATGACAAAACTGGTAGTTGCAGTGGTGGTAGTGGTGATGGTGGAGGTGGTGTTATTGATAGATGATGACAAATGATGCAGCTGAGGGGTAGAGATGGAGTGGGGTGGAGATGATGTTGTGGTTTGATATGTTGTGATGATGATGGTGATGGTGGTGATGGTGATGGTGGTAATGATGGATGGATGTTACACGTGTTGCATGAAGGAGAACTAGAAGTTGGAGAAAATAGTACATCTACCTGTAATAATAACAAAGAAATGTATACTGTCATGGTGTGACTGCCAAAATATATATATATATTTTTTACTGTTTCTTATACATATTTGTAAGATTTGTTTGGCACTCATCTTACTCCCTGTTTTTGTTAATGATTGACAGATATATGTGAATAAAACTGAGAATGGCACGGTGGTGAACGAGACGGAGTACGTGCAATACCCAGTCTATGAGGACCCCAAGTTCACCATCGAAGTCTTCTTCTTCTTCCTCTTTATCATGCTATTGGTCAGTGGAGTGGCCTTCACCCTTCTCAATGTCCTTGAAGTCAGCAAGGTCGAGCAGGTAAGAACAGGAAATTCTAGAGTTTACACATACACACACACAACACACACACACATACATCGTGATGATAAGTACTTACTCAAAACCTTCTAGTGATTTCCGTGCTTAATGGCCTTACATAGCCTACAAAGGCCGATAGGCCATACAACTCCATCCATCCATCCATCCATCCATCCATCCATCCATCAACCATCTGGTGCATGCTCAAAATAGAGATGTAGTTTTAAGTGATCCAAATTTGGTCATTCAGGATGACTGCTCTGATAACGTTTTTCCGCCCTAGCACTCACTCGGGTCTCCATGAGAACTGCTCTATGGCGTCTATCTTGAATACTCCTCAAAAATCACTGGGAGAATTTTGTAGTAGGACTGTAAAAGAGGGTTTTCTGAAATGAATAAACCTGACATTACATGCCTCTTACTATTTTTCTGTTTGGTTGCCATAATATTTTTATTTTTCAGCCTTGAAATGATCCCTGACTTTCTTCTCACTACTGTGCTTCATTTGATGGCCTGTGTTAGTTACATATCTGTCACAGTCAAGAAGGGAGTTGGGGAGGGGTGTGTGTGTCACAAATCAGACTGAAAGGGAAAAAGTAAAGCTTTACTTTGGGATAGATCCATGCATATCACACAAACTTAATCAGTCACAAATCTGGTGAATCTTCTCCTCCTTCCTCCCCCCCCCACCCCTCCCCCCCACCCCTCCCCCCCACCCCTCCCCCCCACCCCTCCCCCCCACCCCTCCCCAAATTCACCTGCAAGGAAATATGAACAGCACACAGTTCTTCTGATTTGTACCTATGTGAGAATTTTGACAAGGTCATCACCCTCCTTCAGGGAGGCTCGAAGGGTTCACAGCTAGAAATGGCTTGATGAATTACCTTGTAACTCACAGCATACACTAACTTCATGTACTCTGTTGCCATGGTTTCAGGTCATTCCAAGTCAGCCACTGGAGGATGAGTTGGAGGTGTCAGGACCATCAGGAACAGAGCGCAGTTTTGAATTGACCAATGGCGACCACAATGATGAACTCTTCATCAACGCTGCCGACAACCTGCATTCACAGACACACCTCATTGCCAACAAGCGCCGGCCTGTCATCTCCATCCAGAAGGTGAATGGATGTGACTGGATGGGTGGAGTGCCGGATGGGTGGAGTGCCGGATGGGTGGAGTGCCGGATGGGTGTGGCTGGATGGGTGGAGTGCTGGATGGGTGGAGTGCCGGATGGGTGGAGTGCTGGATGGGTGTGGCTGGATGGGTGGAGTGCTGGATGGGTGTGGCTGGATGGGTGTGGCTGGATGGGTGGAGTGCTGGATGGGTGGAGTGCTGGATGGGTGGAGTGCTGGATGGGTGTGGCTGAATGGCTGGATGGGTGGAGTGCTGGATGGGTGGAGTGCTGGATGGGTGTGGCTGGATGGGTGTGGCTGGATGGGTGGAGTGCTGGATGGGTGTGGCTGGATGGGTGTGGCTGAATGGGTGGAGTGCTGGATGGGTGGAGTGCCGGATGGGTGAAGTACCAGATGGGTGTGGCTGGATGGGTGGAGTGCTGGATGGGTGGAGTGCCGGATGGGTGGAGTGCTGGATGGGTGTGGCTGGATGGGTGGAGTGCTGGATGGGTGTGGCTGGATGGGTGTGGCTGGATGGGTGGAGTGCTGGATGGGTGGAGTGCTGGATGGGTGGAGTGCTGGATGGGTGTGGCTGAATGGCTGGATGGGTGGAGTGCTGGATGGGTGGAGTGCTGGATGGGTGGAGTGCTGGATGGGTGGAGTGCTGGATGGGTGTGGCTGGATGGGTGGAGTGCTGGATGGGTGGAGTGCTGGATGGGTGGAGTGCTGGATGGGTGGAGTGCTGGATGGGTGTGGCTGAATGGCTGGATGGGTGGAGTGCTGGATGGGTGTGGCTGGATGGGTGGAGTGCTGGATGGGTGGAGTGCCGGATGGGTGGAGTGCTGGATGGGTGGAGTGCCAGATGGGTGGAGTGCTGGATGGGTGGAGTGCCAGATGGGTGTGGCTGGATGGGTGGAGTGCTGGATGGGTGGAGTGCTGGATGGGTGGAGTGCCAGATGGGTGTGGCTGGATGGGTGGAGTGCTGGATGGGTGGAGTGCTGGATGGGTGGAGTGCCGGATGGGTGTGGCTGGATGGGTGGAGTGCTGGATGGGTGGAGTGCTGGATGGGTGGAGTGCTGGATGGGTGGAGTGCTGGATGGGTGGAGTGCCGGATGGGTGTGGCTGGATGGGTGGAGTGCTGGATGGGTGGAGTGCTGGATGGGTGGAGTGCCGGATGGGTGTGGCTGGATGGGTGGAGTGCTGGATGGGTGGAGTGCTGGATGGGTGGAGTGCCGGATGGGTGTGGCTGGATGGGTGTGGCTGGATGGGTGGAGTGCTGGATGGGTGGAGTGCCGGATGGGTGGAGTGCCGGATGGGTGTGGCTGGATGGGTGGAGTGCTGGATGGGTGGAGTGCTGGATGGGTGTGGCTGGATGGGTGGAGTGCCAGATGGGTGGAGTGCTGGATGGGTGTGGCTGAATGGGTGGAGTGCTGGATGGGTGAAGTGCTGGATGGGTGGAGTGCTGGATGGGTGGAGTGCCGGATGGGTGGAGTGCCGGATGGGTGGAGTGCCGGATGGGTGTGGCTGGATGGGTGGAGTGCCGGATGGGTGTGGCTGGATGGGTGGAGTGCTGGATGGGTGGAGTGCTGGATGGGTGGAGTGCCGGATGGGTGTGGCTGGATGGGTGGAGTGCCGGATGGGTGGAGTGCTGGATGGGTGGAGTGCTGGATGGGTGTGGCTGGATGGGTGGAGTGCTGGATGGGTGGAGTGCCGGATGGGTGGAGTGCCAGATGGGTGTGGCTGGATGGGTGGAGTGCTGGATGGGTGGAGTGCTGGATGGGTGGAGTGCTGGATGGGTGGAGTGCCGGATGGGTGGAGTGCTGGATGGGTGGAGTGCTGGATGGGTGGAGTGCCGGATGGGTGGAGTGCTGGATGGGTGGAGTGCCGGATGGGTGGAGTGCCAGATGGGTGGAGTGCAGGATGGGTGGAGTGCCAGATGGGTGTGGCTGGATGGGTGGAGTGCCGAATGGGTGGAGTGCTGGATGGGTGGAGTGCCGGATGGGTGGAGTGCTGGATGGGTGGAGTGCCAGATGGGTGGAGTGCAGGATGGGTGGAGTGCAGATGGGTGGAGTGCTGGATGGGTGGAGTGCCGGATGGGTGCAGTGCTGGATGGGTGGAGTGCTGGATGGGTGGAGTGCTGGATGGGTGTGGCTGGATGGGTGGAGTGCCAGATGGGTGAAGTGCTGGTTGGGTGTGACTGAATGGGTGGAGTGCTGGATGGGTGGAGTGCTGGATGGGTGAAGTGCTGGATGGGTGGAGTGCTGGATGGGTGTGGCTGAATGGGTGGAGTGCCGGATGGGTGGAGTGCTGGATGGGTGAAGTGCTGGATGGGTGGAGTGCCGGATGGGTGGAGTGCTGGATGGGTGAAGTGCTGAATGGGTGGAGTGCTGGATGGGTGGAGTGCTGGATGGGTGAAGTGCTGGATGGGTGTGGCTGGATGGGTGGAGTGCTGGATGGGTGGAGTGCTGGATGGGTGAAGTGCTGGATGGGTGTGGCTGAATGGGTGGAGTGCCGGATGGGTGGAGTGCCGGATGGGTGGAGTGCTGGATGGGTGGAGTGCCAGATGGGTGTGGCTGGATGGGTGGAGTGCCAGATGGGTGGAGTGCTGGATGGGTGGAGTGCTGGATGGGTGGAGTGCTGGATGGGTGTGGCTGGATGGGTGGAGTGCCAGATGGGTGGAGTGCTGGATGGGTGTGACTGAATGGGTGGAGTGCTGGATGGGTGGAGTGCTGGATGGGTGAAGTGCTGGATGGGTGGAGTGCTGGATGGGTGTGGCTGAATGGGTGGAGTGCCGGATGGGTGGAGTGCTGGATGGGTGAAGTGCTGGATGGGTGGAGTGCTGGATGGGTGGAGTGCTGGATGGGTGGAGTGCTGGATGGGTGGAGTGCTGGATGGGTGGAGTGCTGGATGGGTGTGGCTGGATGGGTGGAGTTCTGGATGGGTGAAGTGCTGAATGGGTGGAGTGCTGGATGGGTGGAGTGCTGGATGGGTGAAGTGCTGGATGGGTGTGGCTGGATGGGTGGAGTTCTGGATGGGTGAAGTGCTGAATGGGTGGAGTGCTGGATGGGTGGAGTGCTGGATGGGTGTGGCTGGATGGGTGGAGTGCTGGATGGGTGGAGTGCTGGATGGGTGGAGTGCTGGATGGGTGGAGTGCTGGATGGGTGTGGCTGGATGGGTGGAGTGCTGGATGGGTGTGGCTGGATGGGTGGAGTTCTGGATGGGTGTGGCTGGATGGGTGGAGTGCTGGATGGGTGGAGTGCTGGATGGGTGGAGTGCTGGATGGGTGGAGTGCTGGATGGGTGTGGTGCTGGATGCTAATGCTAGGTTAGACCGCTGACCCAGTTTCACTGTAAGCAGTGAAAATTTCGTCCAATTTTGCCCTACTTCAGCTGGCATTTTTTGCAAGAAAATGCCAAGAAGTGTCAATAAAAATTATATGCAATTAAAGTGTGTTCTTTCCTCTACAACTCTGTGTTATTTGTCTGTTTGCTAGTTTAGAATTTATATGTAAGCGTTCACTTTGTATCGGGTCACCAACTACGAATTTTCACTGACAGTTGAGCCTGCCTCACGCCGCGAGGCAGATCACGCGAACACACTACGTTAACAATTGGAAAAAAAAATAACTTATGCAAATGAAGAGGGGATACCATCAGCTTTACTTTCGTATAAGTTACAACCGGGAATTCCGAGTAGAAATGTTTCAAAAAACGGTTTTAATGCAACACTTTGACTTAAGATTGAGATATCACAGAAAGTACACACAAGTGCCAGTAATCTTTTTAAACACGATATAAAGGAATCTTTTCTGCGCATAATAATACCAAAATGAGCATCATTGGTCGAAATCACGCGTAGCTCCATTTGAAAAACACGGTCAACCCGCACGCGTTTTTTCATCTCTTCATGGCCGATTCACACGATTCAATGGCGACTCAAACGGCATGTGGCGATGCTGATTTTACTGCGGCATATCAACGCTTGACTCTATTTCTTGGTAGGGATTTGTAGCAGATGCATTTAGAAACATTTATGGCTTGTATATTTTGATACACATATGAAGATGCTTGTTATTTTGATGGAAAATGGAAACCGGTCGATGCACAAAGAAATGGTTGTGAAGCGTGTTCCCATCGGAGAACTCGATCTCAAATTCTGTTAGTTATTTTGAAACTAAACTATGATGGAAGCTTTATAATGCATAAATATACATCTCTACTAATTTTGAGGCTCTATCTTTGATTATTATTTGAATAATTTACGTTTATAGACAGAAATCAAGTTGCATGAAAAGACAATTCGCCACTTCCGGTAAAAACGAACTTGACGTTTTCAGTGGCGTAGTCCTCTTTTGTGTGGTACAGTTCATTGGAGGAGTAGAGAAGGTTTTTGGCATCCTCTGCATCCGAATTGATGTCTGTGTCTGCTGTAAACACCGTTTCCATCTATTCCTCTCTCTCTGACGTCGATGGCGACGGTCGATTCGTCTTCGCTGTCACCTATGAAGTCGATTCGTCTTCGCCGTCAGTCACCTCTGCATTCTCATTGACTAGGACTATTTCCGCGTCAGAATCATCAAGATCTTCTTCAGAAGTCCAATATCCACCTAGATCTTCAGTATCAGACCCTTCTTCCATCCACACTTCTAACACTTCATCATTTTCATCACCGCTCGATCTCCTTCGATAACGGACGCCATGTTGACAAGCCAGTAAACACAATGTAGGGTCAGCGTAGCTATTTTCAGTGGCTTGAGTGCTTGTAATCAGAACAAAACAAATATTGTGCGTTATTTATGTTTCTGTAGGTGAGAGGAGAAAATAATGTTCACTGCAGCAGTTGTTTTGTGAAAGTTTAAAAACCAAAAAAAGCACTGGATAGTTTAAAAACAAAACAAACAAACATGTATTTATTGTTGCTTTGTTTCTCTGCAGTGGATGAGACCTATCATTTATGAAATAATTTATGTTTAGAAAACAAATTGTGGCTAATAACAATGCTGTATTTGATTTCATGATGCCACTACAATCAGTTTGATATGTGATAGATATCTGTAGCTAAAGTAGAACAGGAGATAGGAGAACTGTACCAGCTGCTCATTTTGTGTTCATGTTTGTAACAATAAATTAGCTTTTGAAATAGCCTTTTTCACTGATTTAAGGTGTGTTTTCTCCTTATCTACATCAGCTATACCTTTTAAAATAAATAGGCATTCACCATGTTACTAGTACAGCATTTTAAGTGGAAAAGCATGCTCAATGGAACATTTGTTTACTAACTGTGAGGCCTTGAAAATGTCGTTTCGTCCAGTTTGTATCGATTTTGTCATTTAAATCTTGTTTTTCTTAGGCTTATGGCTATTGACTATTGTATGTTATGATTCATTTGATGCTGAATTTCTGATCCTTCTTATACAAGGTTTAGTTCCTGAGTAAAATATTAAACTCAGATCAACTGCATTTCCTTGTATTGGTGTCCTAAAATGCTGTTTTGTGTGATTTCTGCCGTCTGCCGTCCACTTGCATAACTTAAAAGTTCAATAACTCAGTTATTTTAAAAGATAATTCAACCAAATTTTGCATAATGCTTATTCATTACAATGTCTTCATTGCCTCCAAAAATTAGCCTTCTATGATGATTTAAAAAAAAATGGTGGTCTAACCTACTAATGCTAGTGTGGATTTTGTGTCTCTCTCTCCTGTTGATTTTCTGTTGGGTTTGAGATGAACATGCATTTTGGTGTCGAGGAATATTTTGCATTAATGTTTTGTTATAGCTGTGCCTCAAATTAATTTTTTGATGCTCACAGTGAAGGTTCTTGTAATGTTATCTCAACTAGTGTAGATATATCTTATGTATTCCAGTTCATTATGGGAAAACCTACAATGGATGACAAAATTGTGAAAATAAACATTGCCCTTTATGCAAACCTTTTATTCAAGGTTGTTGAATGAATTATGAAATGAAACATTCAAATTTGCAGCTTATCGTCTTTTGGGATGCACACATGGAAATGCTTGGTTGCTTTCACGTACATGCACGTACACTCCCATTCATGTACATGTACAAAGATGCGTGCACACACACACACACACACACACACACACACACACACACACACACACACACACACACACACACACACACACACACACACACACACTCACTCACACACACACACACTCACTCACACACACACACTCACACACACACACACACACATAGACGCACAAACACATGTATTCGTACCAAGACGCATTCTCTTTCGTGCACCATATGCAAAAAGATGAAGAACCTTTACCTCCATTTTTGAAACAATAGATTTCAAGCTATCAGAACCCTAACAAATCTCTCCTTTCGTCTTTCTTTTTCCAGGAAACTGAAGGGACTCGTCTGGTACGGCAAAGCCCTCTGGAGACGAGCCATTTTCTCCTTCTCCTCTTCATCGCCATTATCAACGCCCTGAGCAATGGCGTGCTGCCCTCGCTACAGACGTACTCGTGTCTGCCCTTCGGCAACCAGGCGCTGCACCTATCTGTGACCCTGTCTTCCATTGCCAACCCTGCTGCCTGCTTCCTGGCCTTTTTTGTCATCGCGCATTCCACCAGCGTGATAGCGGTCATCACTGCGATGGGAGTGGCTGTAGGCGGCTACGTCATCGCCATGGCGGCATTCAGCCCCTCACCCCCCCTGGTGGGACAGACTGCTGGCGTTGTGCTTTCAGTGAGTATGGGTGGTGTGGCATGGTGGTCTAGGGAGAAGGGGATGGTGGGGTTGTGTGTGTGTGTGTGTGTATGAGTGTGTGTGTTTGTGCATGCATGTGTGTTTGAGTGTAGGTGTGTGTGCTTGTGTTTGTGTGTGTGTTTGTGTGTGTGTTGTGTGGTTATTGTGTGTGAGTGTGTGGGTTCAGATGTGTGTAGGTGCCGGTGTGTGTAATTGAGATGACGATGTTTTTGTGAGGATGGTGGAGGTTGAGATGGTGGTGAGAGTGGTGGAAGTAGAGGTGGTGGTGATGGAGGCAGTAGTGATGTGTCAGAAGTGACAGTGTTGGTAGCAGTGAAGAGGATGGTGATAGTGGTGGAGACGGTGTTTATTTTATCATCCATATACAGGGTTTACAGAAACTTTTCTTGTATACTTTCTTCCCTGGCCGCCTCTGTGCAGTGCCTGATGTGAGGTCAGCAATGTTGGTCATCTGTGAGGACTGAGTCCTGGCTGCCCAATTGGTGGTGGAGAACAGTGGCTGCCTGGCTACACCACTTTCTGTGGTGGTTGTGTTGGTGATGGTGGTGGTGGTGCTAGGAGAAAAGGAAAGGAGTAAAGGGGAGGCACTTATACACGTGTGTACTCACAAACACATGCACGCATGTATGTGCACATGCACACACATACAAACACATACACATACCCATGAATGTCTGCGAAAGCAAACCAAAGAATGCTTGGTCCTTACCTCATACCTTTTCCTCTCTGAGGAGACGCCACAGATGGGTGAAAATGATGATAATCCATCCTCCTTAAATCACATCTGTACCTGACTGGGTCGTGTCCCTTACAGGTGCTCTCGTGGGTGCTGGTGACCTTCCTGCTGACCTACGCCAAGGTCTCCATAGCGGCCACGCTGCGCCTGCAGGGCAAGAAGGCGCTGCTGTGGTGTGGAGCCGTCACACAGCTGGGCTCCATGGTGGGCGCCGTCCTCACCTTCCTCCTGATCAACGTGGCCAGCCTCTTCACCCAAGCCAACCCATGCGCTGGCTGAATGACTGCCCACAACCCCACTCCTCTTTTCCCCAACTCCACCCCCTTCTACCCACCCCCACCCTCTTCCTCCCCCCACCCCCTTCTATCCACCCCCACCCTCTTCCTCCCCCACCTCCAACCCCTTTGTCTCCCCATCCTCCCTCTCCTTTGTCTCCCCATCCTCCCTCTCTTCTTTCCCTGCTTATCTTGTAACTTCTACCCCCAAGTGCCAACCCTAGCCCCTTTCCTTTTTTCTCTCACATCTTCCCCTCCTCCTCCTTCATTGGAGGCAGAGTATGATTCCACATGTGCACCTTTCTTGCTTCCACATCACATCTGCCCCCTGTTCTCTGATATCTTCTCACCCCACTGCAAGCACAGCCAGCCTGCTCATTCAATCCATTCTCTTAGTAGTTCGCTGGACTCATTCTCCCCTCTCCTCTCCCCTGCTCCCCAGCGCAGGCCCACTCCAGGAACTCTGGCTAATCCCCTGTAGCAGGCCAGGAAGAAGATTAATGGACTTGATCTCAAAACACTTAGGAGACCATGGTTTCACGGAGGAGGGTGGAGATATACACGACTACGATGATGTTTCCCACGTTGTGATTGATCAGTCAGTGATGATAATCACTCCTGTTTCCATCTATATTTACTTGGTTCTGGTGCAGTATCCAAAAATGGCTAGCTAGTCCAGTAGGAGTACGGAGACTTCATACACACTGAGAGTGCTCGTTGGGGAGCCCAGAATGAGAAGAGACAACGGCAGCTTCGTTTGAACACCTGCCACCATGATAATATTGGAAGTGGTGGCCTGTTTTCATGTTTTGTGGAGTTTACTTATCAGCAGAACGTTGAGAGTTTATTTGATAGGCCAGAGGCCATTTATCAGCAGTAGCAATGAAGGTGTGACAGATTGTGAGTGTTGTGGTAGTCTTTGCAAGCCAGCTGTAAACTCTCCAGTTGCTTTTTTTCTGGCTTGTCATTTGCACCTCAAGTGGAAAAGTTCATGCAGAAGGATGCAGATCAAATCGATCAAATATGCTGCAATATCAAAAGACGTGTGTGTGTGTGTGCGCGCGCCATTTGAAAAGATGAATCAACAAGAGAGTTGACTGATCCAGGCTGCAACCGCAATCTTGATTGCAAAATTGCATTGCAATGTCATGAAGCT
Organism: Theodoxus fluviatilis; assembly: GCA_034096865.1. Lineage (NCBI taxonomy): Eukaryota > Metazoa > Mollusca > Gastropoda > Cycloneritida > Neritidae > Theodoxus > Theodoxus fluviatilis. Next base: position 92,854 of record JAWQFJ010002471.1, on the reverse strand, counting down.
GAGAAGCAGAGCGCTGCATATACCTGAAAGGCAGAGAAGGAACAGATGGAATGGTTCTGTTTCCATGCCCAGTGACAAGAAGGCAGATGCGCTGTGATGCCCATTGACAAGAAGGCAGATGCGCTGCGATGCCCATTGACAAGAAGGCAGATGCGCTGCTACATTGATGTTCCTTCCTCTGTAGTTGTGGAGTTGGCTCCAGGGACCCAGCAGCGCTGGGTTCCAGCTGATGAAGGAGCGCTGAGCAGCTCCCACGTGTAGCTGTGCATCTTCCATGAAGCCTGTGTGTGATGTCAGACTTCAGTGCTGGGCACAGGACTGGATGCATGGAATGGAGAGACATCAAGTGCAAGTGTGTTGGAGGCTTTAACCTCTGGCTTCACAGATGGAAGCTTTGTTGGACTCTGATACTTGTGTGTCACTCTTCCTGGGTTGAAAAGAGTGCTTTTGCATGTAAATTATTGACTACCTGTGAGATTGGTAGAAACTTTTATGTCATGTACACAAACATGTTTGTGCAAGTTTTACGTAGGTGCTCACTTCTGTTCAGGGAGGGAAGGAAAATGTGGAGCTTTTATTATTGTGTATAACCTTTTTTCTTTTATTTTTATGTGTGAACTATTGTACATTCCTCATTGTCTTGCTAACAGTGAATGGATGTACTTGATGTTTTTGTCCTCTCTTCCTCTGTGTGTTATAGAATACATATATATAATGATGATGATGGATTCTTATTGTATGTTTTCCTGAACTCAGGTGTATGATTTGAGAAGAAACAAAGGACAAGTTAAATGTGGTGATCGGAACACTCGAGGGTCTTTGATGAGGGGCGTCTGCCACATTTGAACACTTTTGCTTTGTATATTTTGTGGTCCTCAAAATCGTCTCCTTAGGGGCCCCATGGCCGTGTGGTTAGCACGCTTGCCTGGCGATGCTTCTGGTTGGTGGGTGCAGCGCTCGAAGCTGCACTGTTCCCAGAGTTGCATCCTTGAGCAAGGTGCTTTGCTCACATTGCTTTTCCCCACTCGGGAGTAAAATGGGTACCTGTGAGGGCTGAGCTGGAAAACTGAAAGCTAACTGTAGTGCGTTCATCCGCAGCCTGGTTGCATGCTCCCCAGGGAGTTGAAATGGTGTTGGAGTGATACAAAGATCAGGGGGTAAATGTGCTTGGTTTGAGCATCCATCAATGAGTGGAAAGTCACAGTTTTTAACAGAACATTTGTCCTGGCAGTGAGAATACATTTGTCATGATGGAACACTTGCTTGGATGTCCAGGCATGACAGGTCGAAGTTCCTATCGTCAATTAAAAAATAAAATGATTAACATATGGTACATATGTAGAGGAAACTTGCAAAAGAGAGGGAAGTTCCTTGAAACTTTTATTTGTCGTTTCAATGCAGGCTTCACCATGAATTCCGTAGTCTTCAGAAAATGGTCAGCGATGCTGCTTTTTGTGTGTGTAAGGAAATTTTCTGTTTTAATACATGAAAAGATATGAAGCTTTATCATGTGAGCTCATCCACATGTGTGGTATTGTTGAGAGACAGGTCAAGCAGACATACTTTTAGACAGTCGGGAACACAGTTATGTGGTCTGGATAGTCTGGTGAGTTATAGTTTCCTGAATGACCATGTCTGCATGTCCAAAGTGGTCACTTTGAAGAATCCCTTCTTAAATGGGAATGACTTTTAATTGTGGTCAATTTTTAATTAATGAGCCAGAGGAACTTAATGATCTGTCTGTGTGCAAGTGCAGGAAGAAATGTTTCCAGTCGGTGTTGAGGAAAAGAGCCTGTCTACATCCATGAGAAATCAAACTTAGCAGCAGCAGCATGGTAGAAATTATTTGATGTGACCTGCAGCAAAACTGATCAGACAAAATGTATGTCAGTTTTAATAAGCTAGAGTGCCACCAGTATATCACACAGTTTGTTTTTCACCTGAGTAGGCTGAAGGTTCAGCAGAAAAGCTGCAGAAATTGCCATCTGTTGCAACAAGACTTCTTGGACTGTCTGAAGAGTAGTGGGAAAACTGACCTCAGCCATACAGTCCGGCACAAGTATTTAGCTGCAGTCACCAGTTATCAGCTGGAGTGCAGATTGGCACAGAGAGACATTTTCTTGCCCTCTTTGTGTTCCAGTTTGGCAGCGTGGTGGTGAATGAGCTTTGTGTATTCTGTGACGTTCTAGTCATATTTATGAGGAATCACATATTTTAAAATGTTTTCATACAGCAGACGTCAAGCATTTTATCATCCAAAATGTTGGGGGTTACCATGAAATGTTAGGGGTTATTTTTGCACAAGCATCTCATTTGTTCACTGAGTTTTGTCTGCAATTTTCATCCTGGAAGATTTTGCCATGTCTGCATGTGTAGTGAATGGAGTTTTGAGTGAGGAATATGAAAACAATATGAAGAGGAATGCAAGGCTGATGTCAGCATCAAGAAGGCAGAAAAGAACAGTTTTAGATGTGTGCATTGCCTCCAGATGTGACAGCCTCCAATTAATTTGCATTCACTATGGGCAGTAATAATGTGTAATGTTTTGGTGTGAGTCATTCTAACGCACAGCTATTATCTTACTTACTTACTTATTCCTGTAGACTCCCGGTGGAGCATACAACACCTCGCCAACGCACTCTGCTCTGGGCTGTTCTCCTCAGCTGAGTCCACGTCATTCCGGTGTCCTTCATTTCGCTCTCGACAGACCTTCTCCACGACTGTTTGGGCCGTCCCACTTTTCTTTTTCCCTGTGGGTTCCAGTCAAGTGCTTGCCTCGTGACGTTGTCACCTGGTTTGCGCAGTGTGTGACCTATCCACCCCCATTTCCTTTTCTTGATGTCCTGACTGATGGGGTTCTGGTTGGTTTTCTTCCATAGGTCTGTGTTGGAGATCTTCTCAGGCCATCTGATGTTGAGGATGTGGCGCAAGCACTTGTTGACAAAAGTCTGTACCTTGTTGGTGATGGTTACCCGCCATGTTTCGGACCCATAGAGGAGGACTGCTTTCACATTAGTGTTGAAGATGTGAACTTTGCTGCGCTGGGATAAGGCCTTGGAGTTCCAGAACGGACGCAGGGTGTTGAACGCTACCCTTGCCTTGTTAATACTGCTCTTAACGTCGTCGTCTGCGCTGCCATTAATGTTGACCACGCTTCCTAAGTAGACAAAGTGGTCAGTTTCCACTAGGTCTTCTCCCTGTAGCTGAAGTGGCTGATGTAGTCGGTAGTTCATTGATTATACCTGCAAGAGTTTTAGAATGTATCACTGTCAGGGAACAGATGTCCAATTACATTGCTGATGTGACAGTTGTTGAAGCTTGCATGTTGTTTATGCACCTGGTTTGTTTAGCATTATACAAATACGTGGTGAAGCTTTGATAAGATGTGTTTGACTCTGCTGGAGATGTGATCTTTATGAAAATGGGTCAGTGTAACTGAACTGTAAGCTTACATGCCCTCACCACATCAGTTTTGTGATATGTGTTTATAGTATCACAGTTGTCTTTACATTGTGATAATTAAATACAAATGAAATCTCTATTATCTTGTTCCACTGTTTAAGGGAAGGGTCCATCTGTTATCCATTTTAATAATTTATCCCAATAGGATACCTCATTACATGTGTGTGATGTGTTTTCAAGGAAAATTGTTCCAATGTTGGTTATATTGTTGTGAGACTTGCTTATTTTTGGCTGGTCTCTTAAACATTTCTTACACTGAACTATCAAGATATGAAGTATCTCTTGTGATTTTTATGTTGTTACTTCCTTCCATCCAGTTTAAATCTGTTATGAAATTTACATCATTCACATTTCTACTGTGGTAGGAAACTAAAAAATTATATTGAATGGGTGTTTCACCTGTGATATATATTGAGAGAAAGAGTGAAAATATGTGCAGCTGTGAAAAATCTTTAAATTTGTTGATTCTTGGTTGGGAATCTGCATGGTCAAATGTTGATGCAGTGAAGCAGAAGACACGCCTACGTTCATATTGGATGGATGGAAGCCTTAATCCCATTGGCCCTTTCCTCTTTTCCTTCATCCCTTTCTTGGCCCCCCCCCCCTTATCAGTGGGAACAGTCATGGATGGACAGGGGCTATCTTAATTGAGAGAGCACACTCCTCTTTCCCTCAGTATTGCTTATCTCTACCAGGTGTGACCACTTCAGGGTCCCAACTCTTCTCATGCAAGGGCCTATTGCTGGTTATTGCTTCTGAAAAATTTGTTTGAAAAACTTGACCATGTCACTGCCACAAAGGTAGATGATAGCCTGTAACTTCCCTGTGGCACCTAAATTATGTCTGTCAAGTTTGAATCCAGCAGTATAAGTGATACAGAAATGCACGCGTACACACAAATTAGTATTGCCCGGATCTCTAGTTGTACATCATGATGGAATAGTCATACTTGGACGGACGAGGTTGTCTCCCTTTGACCAAGAAGCTCACAGGCAATATGCGTTGATGATTCAAGTGTTGAAATTTATGGATAGGATTTGCATACTTAAGATTCACTTTAACGTTTGAAGGCATGCCGTTCGCAGGCTACATTTCTCCTTAGGTCAGTTGCAAGACTTGCATTTCTTTGTTCAAGGATGCAGTTTGTCTTACCACCTTTTTGCTTGAATCAACTAAGAGTCAAGGTGCTCTTTTTTAAATTGCGACTCTCCATCCATTGAAAAGGTGCTAAAACCCCATGCTTTGACTCCCAGGCAGTCAGGCTGCTCTTTCAATCACTGCAACACCATCTCGGCTCCCCGAGGAGTGCAACCAGGCTGTGGATGAATGCGAGCCAAAGTTGGCTTTCACAGGTGTCCAGCTCAGCCATCACAGGTACCCGTTTTACTTCTGGGTGGGGAGAGGCAATGTGAATAAAACACCTTGCTCAATGATGCAACACTAGGATCTGTGCAGCTTCGAACGCCTCACCTACTCATCGCAAGTGATGGATGGATAGTGTTTTACGGCCTATCAGCTTTTGTATGCTATGTAAGGCCATTAAGCACGAAAATCACTAAAACAGTTTAGAGTAAACGTAATCCAGTCACGGTGTCCCTAGTTATTCGCCTCTTACGAATTGCGTAGGGAGATGCGGTGGGTCAATTCTTACCCCGAACCCTCAGGGGGACATCGCAAGTGACTGCAGGTCAAGCATGCTAACCAATCGGCCACACAGCCCCTCTTGATGTGCGTTCGTTGGTACGCCCATGCATGCATTAGCTGTGCTCGAATGTTGCTGCAGACATTCTACTATGCCGTTATGATCAGTGTATTGATGTATACTGTAGCCTGTAGGGGAGGCAATACCAGCAAAAGAGATGCCGCCACACTGAAATAGACACAACAATTAATTGAAACACCCATAGAAACCTTCCAGTCAGATTCACCTAAATCAAGTGAGAAAAAAAAAGTACCAGACTGAGAAATGCAGATCAGCCTCTTCGCATAGAATTCGTCACCAGACTCATTCCTTGCAGTCAAAGATTCTGACCTCCAATAACACAAACAGATATCATTGATCTTTTATACCAACTGCTATAAATATGTTAAACTCCAACTATTCTATAACTGCAATATAATCTGAACCTGTGGCAGTGTGATCACATTTTCAGTTCCATTTGTGTTCCTTTTGTATAACCCCTCGTTAGTTACTTGTTTGTCTTGTATTGCTTTCTATAGTGCATAGCCATTTATCCCGTGCTGGTCCATATTTTGGATGAAAAAAAGCACGTTTGCTGTGTCATGTTATCAATTTTTAACATACCCTCACTGGACATTTTTTTCTTTCATCCTACAGTCCTCAAAGCTTCTTTTGTTTCTTAATTGCTGGGTAAACATACAAGGTTAATTAAGGAATTGAACTTGCAGGTGTAGATGCTGAAATGTAATATCTCCCACAAACATGAAAAGTTCATACAAAAGGCAAGTGCAAAGACACAAAACCAGTTGAAGCGGCAATGTCAGATGGTTTATTCATACAGAGGTCTGTACATTATATACAACGCACATGCAAGTACAGTTTGTACATTAATGTACACTTGACTATGAGCAATGCTGAAAGTAAGGGCATGCAAACATCCATTCACGCACAGGTGTGCAAGCATTCAGTAGCGAGTCTATGTGTATACACACACACACACATATGCAAACACATACTCACAAGTAACTCTGCTAGCACTCTGAAAATGGGAGACATTATCATCCAATCATAGGGCTCTTCTGCGATGAAAAGCACATTTGATATTAATAATATATGAATTACATTCCAGGCACTCACATACATTTGATATGTTCAGTGTTCTAAAAAATATAAGTGGCATACATTCAATTGGAACAGTCACTACAGCAGAAATTTGATACCAGCATGCATACACATACATGAACAAGCACACACACACACACACACACACACACACACACACACACACACAAATGCATACACACACTTTGTATGAGTGAGAGATTCACACACACTCACACACACACACACACACACACACACACACACACACACACACACACACACACACACACACACACACACACACACACACACACAAACAACCTAAAAAAAATAATACATTAAAAAAAGTGTTGTATTCCTTTTCATTCTGACCTCCTCTATTTGCATCAACATAAACTGAAGAAAAAAAATAGAAAAAGAAACCCAAAGTAAGTAATCTTTTGGGGAAAATCTTGCATGTAACAGAGCAACACTTTTGATTAGCAATCTAGTTTTCACTCCAGCATCAATCTCATCACTGGGCAAAACATTGTCTTTGGACGGCTGGGATGTTGATGTTTCACAGGCCATTGGAGCAAGGTTGCAAATTTCAGGAAATTCAAGCAACTGTCATTTGTAAGAGTCAGAGCAGAAACAACCATGCACTGATACGCTAAATAGGCAGAACACGCCAAGCATCCTCTCCAGTACAATGCACACCGAGCCACGGCTGTTCCCCTCTCCAGTACAATGCACACCGAGCCACGGCTGTTCCCCTCTCCAGTACAATGCACACCGAGCCACGGCTGTTCCCCTCTCCAGTACAATGCACACCGAGCCACGGCTGTTCCCGCTCAAGGTGTTGCTGGGCATTTGTACATTTGTTTTACATGCTATGCACACCTTGCTACAGCTAGAGTGAATCCTCCACCCCCACCGTGTGACCCCTAACCTCATCCCTCCAAAACTGGCAAAGTCCTACTTGACCTCCCTACTTCTCAGTCGTCCCTGTATCCACCCCCCCCCCCCCCCCCCCCCCATTCAGACGCCTCTGTGGCACCACACATCAACGCACCCTTCCCATCTCTTCTATACCCATTCCCCCATCCCACCTACCATTTTCCCCTGTCCATCCCTTACCCCTCCCCAGTTCTCACCAAGGCCTCTTGTTTCAGGCAAAGTCACCCATTGCGGTCTGGGTGTGTGTTACTGAACTGGCCCCTCCTGAACAGTTGAGTTCAGGTGAGGTGTTGAAACGGTAGCAATGGTTACATCAGAAGACCCCCTTCAGATGATACATTTTGGCACTGACTACCCTTTGCATGTTACCTATCATATCTAATGGCTGGGTCCTTCAGCTGACCCAGAAAGCATCTCCCCTCAGGTATTCACAGTTGCTGATGGTTGCTGCATAAACTGACCACAGCATCTGGACATGAAGTGGTGATGCTTGGTGAGATCAAACATGCACAAATGCTGACAGCTCAGGGATGACCACTGACTTGGCCTCAGACAACTGCGGCAATCTCCCCTCCAACCAAGATCCCAGCTCATGCACCAAGTTACACATCCCTCCAGTAACTTTCAATTAACCTTCAACTGTTGAGCAACTAAATGCCATAACAGAAAGAAAAGAAAAGAAAGAAAGAATATATATATATATATATATATATATATATATATATATATATATATATATATATTAGAAAACCCGAGATAACACTCCCACTAAATGGCTTCCAATCAAGCTTCTGTTGCCACCTGAAACAACCATCTCCTTGACAACTCTAGTTCCAGTATCTCATCCCTAAAAAAATGCTTTATTGTGTATGGAGATTGCAAAACCTCACAGTCTACTCTGACCATCACCTTGATGCAGTGTGTCAGTCCGAGCATTCTCAGCAACCTACATTCTCATCATTCAGCCGAAGACTCATCTCAGAGAGGGGAAGAAACCTTGTCTGGATCAAAGCCAATGGTCAACAGTGAAGAGACGATGCTCTTCAGATAGCTCAGGGAGGTTGTACAGGGAACCCTGCATCCTTGGCTCCTGGCACTCACGCACTGGGGTAGCTCAAGAACTGGAGAAAAACAATTCTGCTACACTGTTCTGGCAAACTTATTTGCATCCTCTTTCTGTCTCAGTGCCTGGAGATGGGACTGGTGAGACAAGGAAACGTTTGCGAGAACCCTTGTACTAACTCTATGCCCCACTCCCAAGAGATCATCCACACAGCTCTCCTGGAAACAAGCCAGGCAGGAAGGTCCATAAAGAGAGTCATCCAACCTCTGGAAGCACCAAGGTGCTAGCTCGAAGAGTTGGGCATCCCGTGGGTCCTAACCATCCATGGCCGTAATGATGCACACTTTGCAAAGAGGCAAAGTAATACCAAGCAATGTGGCAGTGCTACAGTGCAGCACTTCAATGAAGACCAAATAAAGCATAACCTTGCAAGGCTGGTAACACTATTGGAATGACAGCACTCATGATTGCTCACAGATTGTGGTGTTGCAGACCCAATCCATGACCTACTCCACAGTCTAAACCATGCCAAGCAACGTGGCAGTGCAACAGTGAAGCACTTTAAAAGAAGTAGTCCTGCAGACTGTTATCACTGCAGGACACTGACAAATAGACAGCATTGATGATTGCCCCTCAGAACGTGGTGTTTGAGACCCAACCCATGACCTAAACTACTGTCTGAACCTTGCTAATGTGGCAGCACAACAGTGGAACACTTCTATTTATTTAAAAGAGACAGAGTAACCCTGCAAGGCTGGTAACACTATTGGAATGACAGCACTCATGATTGCCTCTCAGAATGCAGGGCTGGAGACCCAATCCATGACCCAAACTACTGTCTGAACCTTGCTAATGTGGCAGTGCAACAGTGAAACACTTTAAAAGAAGTAGTCCTGCAGACTGTTATCACTGCAGGACACTGACAAATAGACAGCATTGATGATTGCCCCTCAGAACGTGGTGTTTGAGACCCAATCCATGACCTACTCCACAGTCTAAACCATGCCAAGCAACATGGCAGTGCAACAGTGAAGCACTTTAAAAGAAGTAGTCCTGCAGACTGTTATCACTGCATGACACTGACAAATAGACAGCATTGATGATTGCCTCTCAGAATGTGGTGTTGAAGACCCAACCCATGACATAAACTACTGTCTGAACCTTGCTAATGTGGCAGCACAACAGTGAAACACTTCTATTTATATTTAAAGAGACAGAGTAATAATGTTAACCCTGCAAGGCTGGTAACACTAATGGAATAACAGCACTCATGATTGCCTCTCAGATTGTGGTGTTGAAGACCCAATCCATAACCTACTCCATGTTCTATACCATGCCAAGCAACGTGGCAGTGCAACAGTGAAGCACTTCTATTAATTAAAATAGAAAGTAACGTTAACCCTGCAAGACTGCCAATAAGGATGGAAACACAGCATTGATGATTGCCTCTCAGATTGTGGTGTTGAAGACCCAATCCATGACCTACTCCACTGTCTAAACCATGCCAAGCAACGTGGCAGAGCAACAGTGAAGCACTTCCATTTATTAAAAAAATGTAAAAAGCTGGTACAAGGACAGAAACACTGCAGGGATGATTGCCTCTCAGAATGTGGTATTGGATACCCAATCCATGACCCAAACTACTGTCTGAACCTTGCTAATGTGGCAGTGCTGCAGTGAAGCACTTCTATTTATTTTTAATGAGGCAGAGTAATAACCCTGCAAGGCTGGTAACACTAATGGAATAACAGCACTCATGATTGCCTCTCAGATTGTGGTGTTGTGACCTACTCCACTGTCTAAACCATGCCAAGCAACGTGGCAGAGCTTCGGTGAAGCACTTAAAAAAGAGTAGTCCTGCAGGCTGCTAGCACCGCAGGCCACTGACAAATAGACAGCTTTGATGATTACCACCCAGAACGTGGCACTGGAGACCCAACCCAAGGCGGACTTCCTCCTGTCAGAATCACAGCCGTATTGCTGTTGCCCCAAAGGGAATGGTGAAGAGCACAGGTCGCTGGCCTTGACCTCCAGTGCAACAAACTATGCCTGACTCAAGACAGAGGAACCCAGACAAAACTAAGGAGGTGAGTGATACCCACCAACAGACCAACCAACAGCAGTTCCCATGAAAAAGATTCATCTCAGATCAACCACCACTCATCATTGATTATTGCAGAGTAGCACACTCATGTAATAGACCATTTGCTTCTTTTCAGTGGAGAAGGTTGTGTGTGTGCGTGCTTACATGCACATGTGCACATGTATGCGTTTTAGTTTTCCAATTATGCATGGTTATTAAAAAACATTGAAGTGGGTCTTAAAAAATTTGTTCATCACCCTACCACTGTGCCTCTCCCCCCACCCCTGTCCCCCCTACCCCTCCTAACCTGCACCCCCCAAAACGTCATATCACTGCATTGATGCTAGCTGCTCCAAACAAAATGATCACACTCAACCATTGACAGTGCTAAGGGCAACAAGGACTAGGAAGTGTGGTAGCTCTAGTCTAGTGAAACCATTCTCTGTCACAGTGACATCTCCCTTGTTCTCAATAGAGACCAGCACCAGATCACTTACACTGCTTTCCACTGTCCTGATTGCAGATGCTCAGGACAACAACACTGACACGTGACCTGGGGGTGATGGGTGGGGGGTGGGGTGGATAACAATGAGTATGTTTATACTTGAGAAAACATTGTGAGTTATCACAGTGCTTTTGTTGTCTTTTTTAATATTTACCTTGTCGTGCTATTCAACCAACGTCATTTACTGATTCGTCACAACCCAAGCAACTCGCCTCTGAGCCAGTGGCTGAAGAAGTTCTGCCGGTGCTCCACACCAGCACGTGGATGAGACGGGCAGCTCCAAACCCGCCTATTGTAGGAGAACGCAATTGCTTTAACCTACTGTTATGAGTGGAGATATTTTATTTAAAGACAGTTCAGTGTATACTTTACAAGCCATCTATCGTGAATTCCAAATCCCCTGGAATTCACGACTTTAGGGGTGGAGATGTTATGAGTGGAGATATTTTATTTAAAGTTAGTTTATTGTATATTTTAAGAGCCAGCCAGGTCTCAAATCTCTCCTTTAGAGAAACCAGCCAGCCATTGAAATATTGTGCTAGAACGTGAGAATTTGAACATAACAAAGAGAAGTTAACATTCTGCTTCGCAAATTTAGAGGTACAAATACTAAGCAAGGCAACAAAGAAAGAGTTGTTGCAGGTTGCTGAGCACTTTGAAATTCTTATCAAGGAAGGTCAGAGGGTTGATATTATCAGAGCACAATTGATTGAGGGTCTTAGAAACAAGGACATTCTTGCAGATTCAGAGAAGGAGGCAGAACTTGATTTAAATATGGCAAATATAAATCAAGCAGATGAACAAGGAGATCAAAATTCTGGTCGTTCGACACCTGGGAATAGGAATGGACTGGCAAGCATGCCAGACCCATTAGCACTTCGGAAGCTTGAGATGCAGCATGAGATGGCACTGAGACAGATGGAGCTGGAGATGCAGAAAGAAATTAGGTTCAAAGAACTAGAAATACAATCTAGAGATAGGAGGGAATCCAGTGGTAGTAGCAGCAGTGAGTCGGTCACCGTGAAGGTGGACAGAGTTCCAGCATTTGATGAGGCAAATCTGGAGAGCTATTTTGAGTACTTCGAGAAGACTGCTACCACCTGGAACTGGCCCAGGGAAAAGTGGACAGCACTCCTACAGTCCGTGCTAGTAGGAAAAGCATGCGACGTTTTTGTTTCTCTATCTACAGAAGATAGTAAAGACTATATGATAGTGAAAGAAGCCATCCTGAGGGTATACCAACTCGTTCCGGAAAGCTACAGAAAGAAGTTCCGTAGCCTGCAGAAAGCAGAGATAAAGACTTTCAGGGAGTTCGCGCACGACCTGAGAACCACGTTTGCCAGGTGGTTACGTGCAGAAGAGGTAGGGAATAGCTATGAGAAGCTCAGGGAGACCATACTCATGGAGGCATTTCATGAGAGAGTGACTGACGATCTTAGGATGCATCTGTCAGATCGCAGAGTGGAAACTCTCGATCAAGCCGCTACAGTATGCGATACATACGCGGCGGTACACTGCCAGGTAGGGAGTACGGTGAGAGGGAATTATCCAACCCAAAGGAAGTTGGGAAGTGGGAAACCTCCCCAGAGGACTCATGACAGTACCCAGTATGGAAGTCAGAGTCGAGGGAACCGTGCAGGGCATGGGAACCAAGGTAGAGAGAAAAGGGAACAGACAGACCTTTCCAAGGTCCAGTGCTACCAATGTCAGAGGTTCGGTCACTTCGCCAGAGATTGCCGTCGTGACCAACCAACGTCCAATTCTATGTCTGTGAATCGCGTATTCAGGGAGAAACCCAACACGCAGTGGCTAGGCAGGGATAGGGTAGAATCCACGAAAGGAGGCGACTCTCGCCCTTACACCGGTCAGGGACCGAAAGGGGAATTCGAACCTTACATCAGTCAGGGACTGATAAGCCTACCAGGTGGAACAAAGAAACGTGTCCGTCTGTTTAGGGATACCGGCGCTAGTGTGATGCTAGTGCGAGGATATGTACTGCCATTCGATAGACAAGAGACAGACAAGGGGACGTGGTTAGCGGGAATCATTCCTGGAGTCGAGAGGTATGTTCCCATCCATCAGATAGAGATTAAGAGTGATCTAGTCACGGGAACTGTGGAAGTGGCAGTTTTAGATGGGATGAGAGGCTGCGAAAGCTATGATGTCATTCTGGGAAATGACTTAGTGCGACCTACCAGACAGGTCAAGCTAGCCCTAACTTCACCCCCAGCGGTGACAGCAAGTAGGGAGAAGGAGAAAGGTTTCTCAGCATGTGGGGTGACGCATGCGCGTAGAAGGGAAGCGGAGAGATAGATATCTCCGAGACCTTCCTAGGGGAAGAGTCAGAGACAGGGCAGGACAGTAAAGTACATAGCCGGAGATCAGAGAGGAGTATAGAGGCGGATGCCAGTACAGGCACCCCAGAAGTCAGAGACAGGAGTCAGAGACAGAAGTCAGAAAAAGAAGTCAGAGACAGAAGTCAGAGACAGAAGTCAGAGACAGAGGTCAGAGACAAAGGTCAGAGACAGAGGTCAGAGACAGAAGTTAGAGACAGGAGTCAGAGACAGAGGTCAGAAACAGAGGTCAGAGACAGAGGTCAGAGACAGAGGACAGAGACAGAAGTCAGAGACAGAGGTCAGAGACAGAGGACAGAGACAGAAGTCAGAGACAGAATCAGAGAGGTCAAGTGCTATAGATGTGGGAGGATAGGTCATATGGCTCATGAATGCCGTACAAACTTAACTCCCGATTCTAAGGCTCACGTAGCTCTGATGAGAGGTTTGAGTGTGGTACCAGAGGAAAGTGGACCGGTGTGTGAGATTGTGGGCCGAGCAAAGTCTGGAGAGAGTGACTTTGGTGTCGTGGAACGACAAGCCCGTCAGGTGAGAGAAAATGTCGAGGAGTGTTTCACTCCGTTTGTGTCAAAGGGAAAGATGTCGGAGCCGATAATGCTCGAGGCCCTCCAGACTGGAGAGAGTGGTTCTGAGAAAGGGAATGATGGTTTTCCCCCCTGTGGGGTGGGGACGCGGCACACCCGGAAGAGAATGGCAATTTCGGAGGTAGAGTTGAAGGACCAGCTAAATGATGAGATGGGTCAGAAGGAAGAGAGCACTATGAAGGAAGAAGTGCATGTGAAAGTGGAGAAAGGAGAAAGAGAAGAAGAGTTAGTGGGAGTGGAGAGTGAGAAGTACAAGAGAAATGTACTGAGTGAATGTCTTCCGGTGTCCGATGTCCTATTGAGGAAAGTGCCTGAGACTAGTTTAGGAGGTATCAGTTTCTTGGGGCTTATACAGGGAGAGCAGTGTGAGGAAGGAGATGTGTGTGTGAGAGAAGAGGAAGAGAGGACAGTTGAAGGAATGATGCGCATACTACAGCTCCATGTTTCCATGGAGGACTGCAAGATGGATGTGAAGCCTGTGTCTGGTGTAGAGACAAGTATGGAATGTCTGGGCGAAGTGGAACAAAGAGTGCAAAGATGGTATGATTGGAAGAAGAGGAAAAAGAAAATAAGTTTGAACTCGGAGGGATGGTCGAATGGGAATGAGAAAATGGATGTGTCTATCTGACTAGACCTGTAGTTCACTAGCTGACGACTATGACCAGAGACATGTGTATCCTTTAGCAGGTAAATGCAAACATGTGTATCTCCTCCTGTTTTCTCTTTTCTCCTTTTGTCTTTGCATGCAACTGTATTGATGTATTCACAATGAATAGTGATTAGGATATACGTAACTGTCAGAGAATGTTATAACTTTGCATTCATGAAGTAGAAAAATGAGATGTTGTTTAGTCATTTGTCCATCTATCGTGAATTCCAAATCCCCTGGAATTCACAACTTTAGGGGTGGAGATGTTATGAGTGGAGATATTTTATTTAAAGACAGTTCAGTGTATACTTTACAAGCCATCTATCGTGAATTCCAAATCCCCTGGAATTCACGACTTTAGGGGTGGAGATGTTATGAGTGGAGATATTTTATTTAAAGTTAGTTTATTGTATATTTTAAGAGCCAGCCAGGTCTCAAATCTCTCCCTTAGAGAAAGCAGCCAGCCATTGAAATATTGTGCTAGAACGTGAGAATTTGAACATAACAAAGAGAAGTTAACATTCTGCTGCGTAGATTGTGCCGAAAATAGAATCGGTCAGTGAGGAGACAAAAGAAACCACCTCGTGACTACATTGAACAAAAGACTCGTGACTAAAATGAACAAAGGACCCTCGTGACCAAGATTATCAGAAGACACACATGACTAAGATACAAGATGGCGTCTAGAGAGTGATTGGTCAATAGACGACACCCCACACAGCTATAAATTCCTCCACCGTCTCCTATCTCTCTCTCTCACACCCTACCGCTTGCGCGTACAGTGCACGTGAAGTGACTGCGCCCCATGTCGAACAGATGGGCGGGATTATTCACCTCCGCCAGAAGATAAGGGTTGTCAGGCGGCCACGCTTGACCAGGCCCCGACAGCCTTATGACTGAGGCCTGACCCCTGACCTACCACCAGCCTCAACGTGGATGGGAGATGATCTACGCTGCCTTCCCTTTCCCCACGATTCACCATCAGGTGATCACGCTTGACCGGACCCCCACCAACGAGATGCGAGACCCACGAACAACGCTAGGCCTGACCACCCTACCAGCGTCACGCCTGACCTACCAACACCCACAGCACGGAGGGGAGACGTTCGATGATACCCTCCCTTCCTCCAAGTGCCAGCACTAAAGATTTGCGACCAGTCTACATCTCACCCAACCCTACCCGCTCATCATTCTACAACCCTATTGAAAAGGATCTACGCTCATCAGCAGTCAGCTAAACTGACGCTAACAGATAAGTGTCACTATTGAAAGGCTGGCTGGCTAAACCTTATATGATTTGATGCTTTGAATTAGTTGTATTAAGAATTATCATTTCTTCCATATTATTAAAGTCATTTTTAAAGTCAAATCCCACCTACTTTCTTCTCTGTGTTGTCTCGTTCACCCCTTGATTGCATGGAAAGAAAGTGAATGTTACTAGACGGTAAATAGAAACCCCTAGACAATCTCTCTCGAGTGAGAGATGGAGCCCCGTCTCGTAACACTACGAAAACTGCCCTCGACCCTCCTCTTCCCCCGTACTTTGGCTCAGGAGGCCAACATCGGGTATCACCCATGCCTCAAGTGTGTACTATGCATGAGTCATCTGCAGGACACTACCACCTTCCGCAGCATCATCACTGGCCAGTCTTTCCACATCAGAGACTGCTTGTTGTGCGCGTCAACCAACGTCATTTACCTCATTGACTGTGAACAGTGTCACAACAGGCAGTATGTGGGCGAGACTGGCCAGACCATCCGTAGAAGATTTTACAGACACACGTACGCCATCCGCAAGGACATAGACACCCTAGTGGCAAAGCACTTCAGGTCCGATGGGCACTGCCTCTCCCACATGCAAGTGACTGTCATTGAAAAGATCCATGTGGACGATGCGAACATCCGGAAGCAGAGGGAGAAGTTCTGGCGCTTCAAGCAGCGCACCAACTACCCAGAAGGACTGAATGTATTTGACTGAGAGAGAGAGACAGATAGAACTATGAACACTGAACACTTAGAGAGAGAGAGAGAGTTAGAGAGAGAGAGAGTTAGAGAGAGAGAGAGAGAGAGAGAGAGAGACAGAGAGGCAGAGAGACAGAGACAGAGAGACAGATAGAGAGAGAGAGAGAGAGAGAGAGAGAGAGAGAGAGAGAACTCTGAACACTGAACACTGAACGAACTCGAACTCCGTGAACTCGAACATTTTATTGGATGAGAGTGAGAGAGAGAGAGAGAGATAGTGAGAGAGATAGAGAGAGAGATAGAGAGATAGTGAGAGAGATAGTGAGAGAGATAGAGAGAGATAGACAGAGAGAGAGAGAGAGAGAGATCTAGAATGCCTTGGTCATATTCTAAAGTTTGTTTACGTCACATATTACATCATTTTTGTGTTTCTACATCGTTCATTTTATCTATTTTCACTGAAGAAGGGCGTGTGCCCGAAAGTCTTTGATTTTGGTGTTAGTCGTGTGTTTTTTTCTTATTTATTTTTAAATATTTTTGTGACACCTGACTACCACTATGGTCTGATCTACACTGAGTAAAGCTGGTCAGAGCAATGAATATTGTCCTGTAACTATCAGTGAAGAGAAACAATCCCTGAACCCTATGTTTAGTCATATTTCCATTAATAAATAATATGGATCCCTAATCTCTTAATATTAATTTAACAGCACTGATGGATGTTGCTGAGGGTGCCACATCACGCCATCAATAGCAGATACAGATATGAATAGCTACTGCTCAGAAAGACACCAAACCATAATTAAAACCCATGATAACATCACTCACTAAAAACCTTTCAAGGCAGAATTGTCAACAACTTCCCCATTGTCCACAGACATTAAATTATGTTTTGCAAACATTATGTTCAAAAGTTATCATAGCTGAGAAGCTTTTTTGGGGTTGTTGTTTTCAAAGCCTAACTCCTGAAAATGGGCAGACAACTTTCACTGTAGCATTAAAAAAAAGGCAAACCTCAAAGATGGCAGCTGATTTTCAAAGCAGACTGCTGTTGTACAAAAGAAGGTAACACCAGTCCTGGACAAGTCAGTACACAGCCACTGATGATGATGATTGATTATGATGATGATGGTCAAACCAGGCAGCTGATATTGACAGAACTGACACGGACAGAAGATAAGAACTGTGCTTGTCCCTGAGAGCACAGCAGGGAGTCCTTGGAAGCCAGTCATGGATGGTCACAGTGGGTCTTGTCTCATTAATAACATTGCAGGGACCCAGAACATTTTCCTGATTTTCAAAGCAGCCAGCAAAACCTTTTGCCTCCCAGACAACACCCCCGCCCCCCCATTCCCCTCTACCCACGGAAGAACCCTCCTGCCCCCTCAATACTGTTTAATAGATCCAATGTTCAGCCATCCCCAGAGGCTGTTCAGGCAACTGAAGAAGTCCCCCTTCCCCACCTCAGGCCTTCTGACAAGCTGTCTACAGAACAGCCAGTCTGTAGTGCTGGTGTTTCCTCTGTGCTTGCTAGATTGTCTCAATACATTCCCTTCCTCCCCACCATTCCCTCTACCTGCACTCCCCTCTTTTTTGCAGTGGGCTGTGTCCAGCGTTGCAGGCTTTTGAAATAAAGAGTCGTAGGCATCAAGTCGATAGGCAGCATTCCTTACCATTAACCACACAATTTCCTATATGACAGAATTATTTTTTCCTTTTAAGCTTTATGGATCGTCTCTTTCAGATCAACCTGCCCTACCCCTTCCCTCTACCTGAAACCTTTCATTAGACTCCAGAATCTCAATTTACATCTCTCATCCCCGATGTATGACCCCAATATTCTATACCATCATCCCCCACCCCCTGCCCTCTTGCCAATTCCCATTTTCCCTTCCCCCCCCCCCCCCCCCCCCCCCACCCCCCCAACCCACCTCCCCATAGTTGTCATTCCCTTCATTTCTCAGTCTTCCCCTTTTACTCCCTTCGGCACCTGCACCAATTACCATGAGACTGATTCTACTCACAATAAACACCAACATTTCAGCAAATGTTTCAGGGAACAGTTTTCACACATGCACTGCAGAAACATTCACATTACACTGTACTACTACTAGGTGGTGAACTTCAAACCAATAAGAAGTACAATGACTATGAACAAAAGTGCAATGATTTGGTAAACAAACTCAGTTCACAGTTACCCTACAATTCAAGTTCTTACCTTGACATTTGTTCTACAAAAAATTTGAAAAGCAGCAATTTTAAAGACTTCAATTCAAACAAAACTATTTGGTTGCCTCCTCTTCTTTTTTTCCAATCAAGAACAAATGTATTCAAGTATTAAGGAAATTGCTGACTTTGAATAGAATAATCCCTGCAAAAGTGTCACAAAGGGGGAATTAAACATATACAAATTTTGAAAACTGCTTCCTCAAAGAATGGGTCTGATTGCAGTACTGCCAGACAACAGAGGAATGGCATCCCAGCCACATGGCATCTACCCTGACTGCAACACCCTCTCGCGGGATTTCAGCATGACTTGTTGCATTACTGGACAGGAGAAACCTGCAAGCCTTGTTCCAATGATGCCAAAGTTCTTGGACTACGAGGGAGACGCAAATGCAAGAGATGCCTTTTCAAATACGCACCTGCAGTCCTCTCATGTTCACAGATGACCACAGCCGACACCAAAAACTCTGCATGGCCACTCCAGCAACATCCCAGCCTCCAGTATCAAGACAAAAGGTTTTCTCTTCATCTATTAACATGGTCTACTGAATTTAACTTGTTCAGTTTTCATCAACTCATCAATAACCTGCATTGATAAGCAATTTGTAGAATGTGGACTCAAAATGAATTTCTTGGTTCAAAGACCACACTTTGATTAAATAAACAAACAAAAGCAAATGCGCGCGCACACACACACACACACACACACACACACACACACACACTCAAACACACACACTCAAACACACACACACACACACTCAAACACACACACACACACACACACACACACACACACACACACACACACACACACACACACACAAAACCAAACCAAAAAAAACACATCACAAAGAAACAAAAACAAAAATAAAAAACCAAATTGATGCAGTTTTTATTAAGAAAAAAAAAGGGAGAAGCAAATTGAATTTTATTATGCTTGCACACACACACATGCTCACACAAACTGCATACACTCTGGCACACAAACTACAGGAAAACATGCAAATACACTCTAGCACAACTACAAAATAATAGTTCAGCAAACCCATGTCTCAGCACTGCCCAGTTCTCAAACGATTTTTGTCATGCTCCCATTATTTCATATTTACAACCAGCATGTAAGTAGATAATAATATAATACCATCTGCATTTCATACTCTCGGGCATTCACGCACACAGAAGATATCACAGTGCAAGCAGAAAAGAACAGTGACACAGACTTAAGAATAAAAATTCTTGCAAGTGTCACTGTGAATGTTCTGCACATCACAAAGTTCCATCAAACTAGTAATGCTATAAAAATCGGAAAGACAGACATGAGCACGGTAAATGTAGTTTCAGTTGGGATATGAGTGCCATGTCACTTCACCATCATGCAACGT
This sequence comes from Theodoxus fluviatilis, assembly GCA_034096865.1. NCBI lineage: Eukaryota > Metazoa > Mollusca > Gastropoda > Cycloneritida > Neritidae > Theodoxus > Theodoxus fluviatilis. The sequence continues at coordinate 72,857 of JAWQFJ010002471.1, read as the reverse complement.
GAAACATTGAAAAAGGGGCTTTGAGCAAGAATACGTTGTGGTTCAATGGTTTTCAACTAGGCCTCATGTATTGTATGTTAGAATAAACTGATGAAATGAATAACTAAGTTTGCCTTTCTGACTACTGTTAAAGTATCATGTTTTGATATGATCAAAATGAAAACAATCTGTGCTAGAGTGCAAAGCAAGGTCTTATCATACTAAAATAATCATTCAACTAGACGAAAAATGATTCTTGTCCAGAGTTTAATTTAAATCTATGGCAAAGAAACAAGAGTTTTTTTCTTGTCATCTTTCATACAATCAATAAGTTTTCTTCTGGGTTATTTTAATATTATTTCAAGCTCTAATAACACCACTCACACAATGTTAACAAAATCCAAGATTTTTAATTTTATTTTTCAATTTGCATATAAAATAATCTCGAATCATAATACAGGTTTTCTCACAATTTTTCAATCAGTGATTATGTCATAGCTGTAATTCATCAAAACTCAAAGGAAAATTACTTGACCAATTCATACAAAGTAAACTTTCATAAGCTGTCTGATTTGAAAGCCCTGGTTATCATAACAATGGAAAAATACCTGCACGCGTTTCGACTGCCGCTCAAACTTTGATTGTACGCGTTTCGGTGTTAGAACCCTTTCTAGCGTCCCTTTCGCCTTTCGACTGCTGCTCAAACCTTTTATTGTACGCGTTTCGGTGCTATTTTGAATAAAATTTGCATTTACCAAAACAAAACAAAAAGAAAAAAGAAGAACAAGAAGGGCAAAGCCCATACGACTCACATGCTTGACCTTGACCTTTATATGACCTTGACCTTCAGGTGACCTTCAAGGTCAAGGTCAAACAACTAAACCTACCAATGACATCATACACGAAGAAATGCTTTACACATTTTTCCTACCAAAATACATGTGACCTTGACCCAAGGTCAAGGTCATCCAAGGTCATGCAACACAAAGCTGTTAATTCAAGACATAGGAAGCACAATGGTGCTTATTGGCACTTTCTACCATGAGATATAGTCACTTTTAGTGGTTCACTACCCCATTTTGGTCACATTTCATAAGGGTCAAAGTGACCTTGACCTTGATGATATGTGACCAAATGTGTCTCATGATGAAAGTATAACATGTGCCCCACATAATTATTAAGTTTGAAACAGTTATCTTCCATAGTTCAGGGTCAAGGTCACTTCAAAATATGTATACAATCCAACTTTGAAGAGCTCCTGTGACCTTGACCTTGAAGCAAGGTCAACCAAACTGGTATCAAAAGATAGGGCTTGCTTTGACCTATATACCACTTGTAGCTAAGGTCGCCATTCTCAATAACGTGGGAGAAAATTGGGAAAATGTGAAAAATGACTGTTTTTGAGACCACATTTATGGCTCCTGTGACCTTGACCTTGAAGCAAGGTCAAGTCACTATGTATATTTTTTGAGGCCTTGTCATCATACACCATCATGCCACATTTGGTGTTGATAGACTTAATAGTCTCCGAGAAAAATCCAACGTTTAAGTTTTTTACGGACGCCCGCCCGGACGGACGGACGGACGGACGGACGGACGGACGGACGGACGACACGGCTCAGTACATAGACTCACTTTTGCTTCGCATGTGAGTCAAAAAACCCAAAGTTCAGATCAAACTCATTATCTTCATTCTCAATATAAACTAGTCTTTTTTTTTTTTGGTCTTGGATTTTCTTCTTCCTATACATTACCAAGGGAGGCAGGCAGGTTCTCTCATCCTAGGAGAGAACAATACACCGCTGATATGCACTCGCTGGATCGTTGCCCTCAACATGGAAGGACAGGAAAGTCGTCAACAACCACAGTAACCACGACATAGCAACAAGTCAATGCTCTAAGACAAGAAGGAATAGCCTAGCAAGCATCTCAGTCAGGGCAGTATAACAGCATCAGTGGGTTTAGCTGCCCTTGATCAATATAATCACATGAATGGGGTTTGTAGTGGTGGTGGAGTAGAGGTGGTGGTGGTGGTGGCGGTGGTGGTGGCGGTGGTGGTGGTGGTGGTGGTGGAGGTGGAGGAGGCAGTAGCATCCAAGTGAACCTGTATGTTCAATAAATAATGATTGGACCACATCAGTCGGCATGAGAGAGCTAAGAAGCACAGAGATAGTCTGGCATAGGCGACAACTTTGCAGTTTCATTGCAACCAATCATTCCCATCTTGTTCCCCTTCTCCGACTCATCACAGGAAAGTTTGTGTCCGTTTCATATTTCCAACACAGCTTCTGAACTGTCCCTTCCATGCTCAGATCACATTCATTCAGTGTCTGACTCCTATGCAGTGAAAACCAGATATCAGCACTTAAGCTGACCGATGCATTCACAGTGCTTGGACCATTCAGATTCCATCCTACCACTGTCACAGATGAGGATGTGCACCTTGATATGTTTAGCAGAAATTTCGCACATCGACTTTCAATTTCAAGAGCAGAATCTGGTTGCCATTCTAGTCTGTATCCACCTTCGCACATCTCTAGCACAGTGGAAGAGTCTGGACAGGTGTAGTAGTCACCTGGCTGCATTCACTGCCCAGCTGCACTTTCACTCGGCACTACAGAACCCTGTCGTCCCTTCAGAACTGATCAATTCATTGCACGTCGAGGACTACACACATCTCCCTATCATACCAAGAACCAGTTTTTCTCATGTGTCAACTGTCTTTCCATTCAGTTTTAATTGCAGAGTGTGGTATTTGGCTGTCGTAATAGTCTCCCATATCACATGAATCTATTCCTGTATTTTTTCTTCCCACTTGAGTGAAACAAGTGTCCACTATCACTTTCTTCTGCACTGCAAGGTTTGATGCAGACAAAACTATGCACTCTATCATCACCAGCCTGGCCTCAGACTTCACATCTAAAGCTACTGTTTGCTTGATTCAGTGGATAAGCCCGCACTGTTTTATGTTTAAGGACAAAGGATTCTTTCTAGAGAAGTTGTATGGCTGTCCCTCAAGACTATGTCACTGATGAACATTTCCTTTTCTCTCACACAAACTCTTACCTGTTTTGTTGCTTTCAAGTATGCAATCAGACAGACGCCTTTGCAGTAATACTCTCTACTAATTCCATGAGCAAAAGAATTTGCACAGAACTTGCACAGTACTTGCCACGGTTGCTTCAACAGGGGGACTATGGAGTTACAGGCAACTCTTCAACCATTCTCTAATGAGAAGTGGCATTCATCCGTCCTGCTTCTACCAACTCGCACCAGCCTCAACATGTCTGAAAGACTATAAACCTGTTCTTGACTTCCAGCTGAGACGTCTCAGCAACCCTTTGAGCAGAGTCACTGCAGAACTTTCCTGCCTACACATCACAGAGCTCTCTGCCCGTGCAAGTCATAATACTTAGTTGCCAAG
>JAWQFJ010002471.1:46954-64454 GCA_034096865.1 Theodoxus fluviatilis | reverse complement strand
AGAGCTCACTGTCACTTCTACATGCTGCCCTCACAACAAACACAGAGAGCTCACTGTCACTTCTACATGCTGCCCTCACAACAAACACAGAGAGCTCACTGTCACTTCTACATGCTGCCCTCACAACAAACACAGAGAGCTCACTGTCACTTCTACATGCTGCCCTCACAACAAACACAGAGAGCTCACTGTCACTTCTACATGCTGCCCTCACAACAAACACAGACAGAGAGCTCACTGTCACTTCTACATGCTGCCCTCACAACAAACACAGAGAGCTCACTGTCACTTCTACATGCTGCCCTCACAACAAACACAGACAGAGAGCTCACTGTCACTTCTACATGCTGCCCTCACAACAAACACAGACAGAGAGCTCACTGACAACTACTGAGGAGCTGCTGAGTTTGTTATAGGCAGTTTCCACAGCATCAGTCTTTACCTATCACCTCCTTGATGAAACCCTTCCTTTGAATTCCATTATCATTTCACATCTGGAATAGCGCGTGTTGATGCTTTGATAACGAGTTTAACACAGTGGATATTCTCTGCCTGCCTGCCTGCCTGCCTGCCTGCCTGCCTGCCTGCCTGCCTGCTTGCCTGCCTGCCTGCCTCTCTCTCTTTCTCCCTCGTGTGTGTGTGTGTGTGTGTGTGTGTGTGTGTGTGTATGTGTGTGTGTGTGTGTGTGTATGTGTGTTTGTGTGTGTGTGTGTATGTGTGTTTGTGTGTGTGGGTGTGTATGTGTGTGTGTGTGTGTGTGTGTGTGTGTGTGTGTGTGTGTGTGTGTGTGTGTGTGTGCATGCAAGGTCATCTGAGGTCATGCAACACAAAGCTGTTAATTCAAGACATAGGACGCACAATGGTGCTTATTGGCACTTTCTACCATGAGATATAGTCACTTTTAGTGATTTACTACCCCATTTTGGTCACATTTCATAAGGGTCAAAATGACCTTGACCTTGATGATATGTGACCAAATGTGTCTCATGATGAAAGTATAACATGTGTACTACAATGTTATGAAGTTTGGAACAGTTATCTTCCATAGTTCAGGGGCAAGGTCGCTTCAAAATATGTATACAATCCAACTTTGAAGAGCTCCTGTGACCTTGACCTTGAAGCAAGGTATGCCAAGCTGGTATCAAAAGATAGGGATTACTTTGCCCTATACACTATATATAGGTCAGGTATCCAATCTCAAAAACTTCAGAGAAAATTGAGAAAATGTGAAAAATGGCTGTTTTTAGACAACATTTATGGCCCCTGCGACCTTGACCTTGAAGCAATGTCAAGTCACTATGTATGTTTTTTGAGGCCTTGTCATCATACACCATCATGCCACATTTGGTATTGATAGACTTAATAGTCTCTGAGAAAAATCCAACGTTAAAGTTTTCGGACGCCCGGACGCCCAGACGGACGAAACAGGTGAGTACATAGACTCACTTTTGCTTCGCATGTGAGTCAAAAAAAGAGAAAAGGACAGAACAAGACGACAGAGTCAGGTAAAGCAAGAAACCCACACGTTAATTGCCCCCTGGGTGACAACAAAGCAAAGGCTGAAAGTTGGCCTTGGTCACTCTCCCTCAGAATGATTCATCCAGCTCCTGATACATCATCTGTCTTCAAAACATGTTGTCCCAAACCAGTCTTGCTCTGACCAGTCTTGCCCCCCAATCTGCCCGGAGGCAAGGCAGCTGGACAAAGGATTTGCAAGTTGTTGGTGAGCAGCACAGTTAATACACACACACACACACACACACACACACACATGCACACACACACACACACACACACACGCGCGCGCGCGCGCACGCGCGCACACACACACACACAGACTGGCAGACACACACACAGATTCCAAAGGCGGTATCTGACTTGCCCACTGCCGCCACATCAGCGGGGTAGTGGAGTGCGCTAGGAGAGCAACTGCTCCATTACCGCCACGCCTGTTCAGAGACCTTCCAGACGGCTGGGCCTCAACAAAGGCAGCCCCCGCTGGGGCTCAAGCAGCGCGAGTAGCAAGAAGGCAGTGAGAGGCCCTCACAGTTTATCCAAGCATATTAGCCGGCAAAGAAAAACAGGGCCACGGCCACAGGGACCCAGGGCCATACTTCCACGGCGACCGGCCACTGCGCTGTAAGGCGTTGTCAAAATATTGGAATATTGGTCAGAGCAAGGAGCGGGGCAGAAGAGAAAGGATTGAAGGGGGTGGGGGTGGGGATACTTCTGGGCTGGACTATACTGGACACACTGGGTGGGACTGTTTCCCTGGGGTACGGGGCTGCCACGCCAGACGTCATCCACACTTACACACACACCTGCCCAGATCAGGTAGCCAGTCTAATCTCGGGAATCGCTACCTCCACACAGCAAAGATTGCTGAGACTCCCTGTGGAGTCAGTCATTGAAATACATCTTACAGCGCTGACTCTCCGCCAACTTGACTGAAAGACCGAGCCTAAATATTTTACAAAGTTTCCGTCACTGAAGTTCATTCAAGGGTGCAGAAAGCACAGTATGAGTAATCTGTTATGCCAGGAAATTCTTGAAGATGATGAATGACAGCTACGACTTCAGACCAGCTTCAGCATCGTCCTCTCTGTGCGGAGAGATCCTTTATCATGAAAATCTGACTTACGACATGCTTTTTCAAGAATGTGATTCCGATGCATTCTGGCCATAGAGGAGGACAAAATGTGTGACAACTTCCATTCCACATCACACAGATTCAAACTGGGACTGAACAAGCTAGATGGAGAGCAGCATATGAATGGAATGGCAGTCAGAAATACGCCTGCCATCGATAACTGAATTTAAAAAGACATAAAAGACACTGCCTATCTCAGAGAGATGACAACGGCATCGATTCAGTTCGAATATATTCTCTGTAATCAAAGTAAGAAGTTTCTTTGATTCTGGCTGATTCAAAACATTCTCTGAGCTACCTTCGACTGCGAAAGGTCTGCCAGTATCAGCTCTGTGTAACTGCTGATATCAAAATTGTCCGGAAGAAGAGATCAAACGTTTTCAAAGTGAGAAACTGAGACTCCAAGTGTAAAAACAACAACAGCTTTGGAATTTCATCAACACATATACCACCATGGCGACCGGTATTTCACACAGCATCAAAATATTCTTCCAAATAGGTAAGTCTGAACTTTTCTATTTTCATTAATACCTGAAAACACCATACATTATATAACGTCGGACTATACTAAAATACATGTAGTTTTCTCTCCCCCGGCCTACATCAAATACGGCACAGACCTATCAAACACCTCCCCTCAGTGCCTCTCTACTCTCAGTCTCACCTCCATCCCCAATTTCCCTACTTCTATTTTTCTATGGCCTTACAAAGTCTTTTTGTTCGTAAAACTTCATCACTCATAATTCCAGTATCTCTTCCCTAAAGCACAATCCCCATCTCCAATCCCCCACCCTGCAAATCTTCTCTCACGTGCGCGCTCGCTCGCTCGCTCGCGGGGTGCACGCTCCCACCAAACTTCAGCCATCTTGAAGTCACTGCAGTCATGTGAGGAGGACATCTTGCTTTCTATGTCACGAACGACAGCACACCCCAATTCTCCGTTTCGAACCTTCATGTCACTCCCCTCCACAGCGTTCAATATTTGTAAATTGTACCAGTCTTGACGACAGTACCCTCAACAGGGGGATAATTGGAACGAAGAACAAACCAACGCCGCGGTAATTAAGGAGCTCGTGGGCGTCAGAAAACGCTGAATGGAGATGCAACATTTGCACAACCCAGTGAGCGGATCTGTCATATTGCCACAGCGAACTGACGACGAACATATCCAATGGCTAAGTCAACGCCACGAGAGTCTTACATAGAGTTCCACGCTCCTGTCAACAACCCACGGCCAGCGACACGGCATGCACTGACCAGTGGCCAGAAGCAATGACCAGCACACAGAAGCTGGCAATAACCACACGTACTCCACGTTCTAGTGTCGAGGGCCATCTAGGTCGAAATGGAGCTGTGGGGAGGAGTAGAGTGGGGAGGAGAAAATCTAACTCGCTGCAACATAGCTACAAACAGTGGATGGAGTAGCGACTTCGGAGCGAGAAATTGCGCGACATGTGACCTGAAACCATCGAGAAAACCATAACTACCATGCCCTGATAGAGCGGCGGGCATGAAGTCTGAAGGGTGAGGGGAAAAGCTCACATTCTTTCATACTGTTCATGGTGCTGATAAAGTGATATCGTCAAAGTGATTGCATAACGTCAATAGCAAATATGAGCAAGGCAAACTCTACCTTTCTCGTTGAAAGGAGGCGGAAGGCGACGACGCCTCCCATATCTTCGTCCACCCCAAGCCAACACCCACCCCGGGTAGCTAGCACCCCGTCACTGTGCTAGCTTCTCTGACACCCTTGTCACGCAAGACCAACCCAAAATGCAGCGCGGGAGAGTTTTCAAGCCCAGGCGGATGTGTCGCAACGCGTCTCAAACAGCCAGAGCAAGAGGACAAGGAAAGGTGTACGTTTACATGTGCTGCTGCGCCGCCAAGTACCGGTTTCCACTCGTGGCTTTGAAAGGCCCTATCGGGACAGCGAGAAGACAGCCTGGAGTAAACAACTAGGGCATAAACCTCTTGAAAAAATCTCCTCGTATCGCCGAGTCAGCGGATGATATCTGTACAAAAGGCTAGAGTACTCTACTGCATCACCGAGGGCTGAATTAAATTAACACACGAGGGTAACAAGGAAGGCTTACGGTCGGGCACGGGGTGGGTGGGTGGGGGGAAGAGGGGAGAGAGAGAGAGAGAGAGAGAGAGAGAGAGAGAGAGAGAGAGAGAGAGAGAGAGAGAGAGAGAGAGAGAGAGGGAGGGAGTGAGAGAGAGAGAGAGAGAGAGAGAGAGAGAGAGAGAGAGAGAGAGAGAGAGAGAGAGAGAGAGAGAGATGGTGGAGGGGAAGAGAAGGGAAAAGGAAAGGAGAGCAGAGGATGAAGATAAGGCCAAGCAGACGGTGCAGTGGGTGGGGATTGATGGCAGGAGGGTGCTGGGGGTGGGGTGGGGGGTGGGGGGAGTTGGGGATGGAGAGAGAGAGAGAGAGAGAGAGAGAGAGAGAGAGAGAGAGAGAGAGAGAGAGAGAGAGAGAGAGAGAGAGAGAGAGAGAGAGAGTCTGGCGTGTAACAAACACTAAAGGTCGGGCATGATTGTCCAGCAACATTTAAATGATGTCTGGGGAGGCGGAGTAGGGGATGATTTGGGGTGTAACTCTATACGACTTTGATAAAACCTCCTAACTGAAAAAGGTTTTTAAAAATCGCTGCTTTTATGTAGCGACATATCACCACAACAGTGGCTGAAGACGTTGCACAGTTTACTCCTAACCATTAGGTCGCCTGATTAATCTTTTACTGGCACCAGACGACAAACACAATGGCGGATACCCAGGAAGCGAAAAGTGAGGTACCAGCAATATCTCCACTCCCTCAGGTGTGTTTCAACCCTTGCAGGCTCATGGCCGCATCAAGGGTTAATGCACTTTAGCTTTCTAGCATTGCCCTCACAGCCACCCAGCTTTACTCTTGGGTGGTGAGAGGATATTCATGCAACTTCGGCATCCGTGCAGCTTCCAGTGCCACTGTTGTTTGCCGCAAGCGATTCCGGGAGAGCGTTCTAGTTAGTGGAGTAAAAGCCCTGAACAGAACCAGCTTCGCTTGCACAATCACCAATCTATCGACTTGTAGCAGCTTGCACAACCACTTCTCTTTCTTGATGACCACAGGCACTGGACAATCGTCGTCGTCATCATCATCATCATCATCATCATCATCATCATCATCATCATCATCATCATCATCATCATCATCATCACTCAAACTTAGTCCCAGTTCGTGGTGGACGGTCGATGCGTGCCGGACATCACTGCAAACATAAGTCTCATTGTTGTAGTTCTATTCAGCAACTCCCATCCCACAATAGCGTCGACCAGGACAGAACATCACTCAGCCTCTATCTCCATGCCTGCTGTAAGTACCTAAGCTTCGGGCCTCAAGCTGGCGCTGGGAGGGGCATACCTCCAACGGCAACGGCCGATCCACGCCCCAGGTGCCAATTGAGTCCTCCCCAGGTAGATCAGGCCTGCGACAGGTCCGTTTGAAGCTCTGTTGTGGGCAATTTACGGCCTGTCCAACTGTCCACCTGCACGTGTGTCGTGGAACCCAATGGACCCCAGACATGCTACACCCGCGTCTTTCATCTCACGCTCATAGAGACATATACACGCATTCCGTCTGCCCGAAAGCGACAAGAGGGCAGTCACGCCCTTGACACCATCTACTGTTGTCCTAGCTGACAGACCAAAGAGCCTCTCACTTGCCCTCAAGTGGAAATAGAGGCTACCGCTGGCGCAAGAACTTCCATTTTCGTTGTCTATTGAGAACCGTCTGACACAACTCGGGGAATTCAGCTGAAAATGCTTCTGATTTCATACAGATGGAATTTATAGAGGACACGAGGCTTACCTCTATGCCGTGAAATGGCGAAAGAAAAAACGGTTCTGCTTTTCAGATGCATTTGGTGCGAGCTTTTTGGAGATAAGGACCTGCAGATATACCACCAAAGTGAGTTCCATGAACCAGGCACTGAATGCGCTTTTTGAGCGGAGTTCTCACATAAGGAAAATGGATGCACTTTGAAGAAGAAACTGGACACAAAAGCTTTCCTCTACAAGACTGCGCGGTGCAGCTCTGAAAAAGATTCGCTCAAGAGATCTGCACACCTGGCAAGAATAAGTCTGACACTATTCATTAAACTCCCGGGGCGACTTGGCGTGACATCGAAGCGCACCCATGTCATTCGTGATGCAACTGTATACCTCGGCCTGATCCTCTGTGGAAACATGGGGGCAGCAGAGGTGAACCAGGATTCAACCAGACTGACAATGAGGCACCGATAACTCTACTTCTCGAACCACTAACCTCCCCATGACTGACAATGAGGCACCGATAACTCTACTTCTCGAACCACTAACCTCCCCATGACTGACAATGAGGCACCGATAACTCTACTTCTCGAACCACTAACCTCCCCATGACTGACACAACGTCAATCTCTGGCAACGTCCCATAAGAGGCTTCATATGCAAATTGTGGCGGTGAAAGACTAATCAAGCAGAACACACCGTGGCGATTATTACTGGGCCGGAGTTGGGCAATGTTGCCAGGTCTCTGGTCTGGAGATCGTCTGCTCTCTGAAAGCATGGTCAGATTTCATTTTGCAAAGTTTTCAAATTGGAAGTCCCCCTTCAAAGTTCACGACTGACGAGTCAAAAACTACTGATTCACACGACTGACAGATGGATATACGACGATGAATCCAACTGATCAAACGACGACATCAAAAGTACAAGCTCGAAATAGAAGACACTACCATCTGTCTGAATGTTCTTGACAAAGAAGCTAGTTGCCCCTATAGATGCGCCGCTGATGTATCGTGTGTTTGCTAATGATCGCAGACGACACAATAGGATAAAAACTGCGCATTCCTCCGTCATGTCGCCAAGAGGTCTGTTTGATTTAATGACCTTCAGAAGGATCTAAGTCGAGTGAGTGCCACCAGAAACGCCGACATGGATAATTCTCTCTTCCCCTTCCTGGGCGGCACCGACTCCGTCATCTCGCCCATCCAGCAGGCAGGTGAGGCAACGTGTGCTTGGTGTACATACGTCCACTCAGATCGTACCGTCGCCTTCGTACGGCACTGCAGGGTTAGCAACGGAAAGCAAGACATGCAACCAGGAGTGGACGCATGAATTATTCTTGAATTATCTTTATCAGTTGTGTGATTCTGCTTTGAAGTAGATCGTTAGATCGATTAGGCACTGGTTTAGGAGTTCAACAGCTGATCAATGCAAGCCTTCATTTTAAAAGAATTGTGTAGGGTTGTGATGAAAGTCACAAAGGCTGCAAGTAAACCATCAAGCTTTCTCTGCTTGCTTGCCTATTGTTTGGCTATAATTCATTCATTTACTTTTCCTAGCATGCTAGTAGTCATTCGCAAAATCTGAATTCGTTTCCTCGAAAAAAAAGTTTGCATGACTTCACGGTCGGCAACAGTCTTTTCCATGGTTCCAAAGACGAGGGTGGAGGGTGGGGGTGGGAGTGGGGGGAGGTAGGAGAGACAGAAGTTACTGGTCGAAATACAAAGACACCGCAGTAACTACAACAATGAAACAGGAACACAACGAATCCACTCCGCTCGACCTCATCCAGATTGACTTAAAAAATCCCCTTCGACCGGTATTCAGGCGTTTGCGATTACATCCCCTCCGTGCCCGACGCCCAGCTCTCCAGCCGTGCGATAAAGGACGAGTGGCAATGCGCGGTCCTCGAACCATCAGACTGTGGAGGGCTCATTGTCTGCTCTGCCGTCAGTGCGCTCAGTCACGAGACCAGACACTTGATCTGTGCTCTCATCTCCAGGCCTTATCCACGTGGCAGCCTTCCTGAAGGCGAGGGAACCTGTGTTAGCATGTTATCCCCACCCTCTACTCCCATCCGCCCACCTCCCATTCCCCCTTCCATAGGTCGTAACCTTACCCTTTCCTTCTCCGCCCCCTACCATAACACACCCCCCCCCCCCCCCCCCGCTCTCCATATCCCCTCCCCCCTCAGTTTTCAACCTCTCCCCTGTCGTACCCCCTCATCCCAACCCACTTACCCACCCCAAGTTCCCCTCTACCCTCCCCTGACTTGACAAGCCATCACGGGCTATTGCTGCGGACGTGTTGTTAGTACCCAACAGTGTCTAGAAGCAAAGACACTATTTTGGAATCTAGCGTCTTTGCTAGAAAGACACTATTTAGTGTCCTCGCTAGAAGGATGGAAACGCCACTGGCGTCCTGTAGCGTGTGTCGAGCTTGGCGACACCGAAGGCACAGCTTGTTGTGTAGCGACTTATGAGCGGTGAGGACAGGCATTTCAGTTTATTAACCGAGCCAGCTCGAGCCTCGCCAAGAAATGCATACAGTTCGATCCCCTAGTCACCAAATCCGAGTTCAGACCCGTGCGTGCTTAACTCATCACAAGGCATCTTCATAATCAAACATAATGCGGTCAAGACATTCAAAACGACATTCAAAACAGCCTCCAACTTCATTTTCATTCAACGACTAGCTGGTACTAGCTTCCGAGAGCGAGGCGGCCTTGTGGATGAAATAACAATAATTGTCAACACCCGTAGATTGGGGTAGTTTAAGTTAATGAACACGGAACACATCGGTGTTGGTTTTCTTTGAATATAATAGGCGTTCACGTTATAAGACACTTGGGGCAGATTAGATAGACGATGCTAAGGTATTAACTGAAAGTGGAACAAATATGGGGCCCTTTAAATTCCAGAACTTCCTTTCAGTAATACACTTACACAAGGAGAATATGCATTGAATACACACAGTATGTTCTCAGACAAGTGACGTCAAGTAGAGAGAAGTGCGTCAGACTATCTACGCACTGACAAATCTTATTTTTAGTATCAATAAGAAACAAACACACGACAAACACCAAAATCAAAGTCTTTCGGGCACACGCCCTTCTTCAGTGAACGTTACAGACAAACATAAATGATGCAACAGGTGACGTAAAAAAACTTAAGAATGACATGACGTAGGCACTCAAAACTCTCCCTCTCTCTCTCTCTCTCTCTCTCTCTCTCTCTCTCTCTCTCTCTCTCTCTCTCTCTCTCTCTCTCTCTCTCTCTCTTCCTCTCTCTCTCTCTCTATTTATCTCTATATCTTTAACTTTCTCTCTATAACTCTCTCTCTCTCTCTCTCTCTCTCTCTCTCTCTCTCTCCTTCCCTATCTCTCTATCTCTCTCTCTATATCTCTCTATCTCCCTTCAACTTTCTATCTCTAACTCTCTCTCTAACTCTCTCTCTAAGTGTTCATAGTTCCATCCATCTATCTCTCTCAGTCTAACACATTCAGTCCTTCAGGGTAGTTGGTGCGCAACTTGAAGCGCCAGAACTTCTCTCTCCGCTTTCTGATGTTAGCATCGTCCACATGTATCTTATTTTTAGCAAACATACTATTCAAATTCTTCAACTGAACAAATTATCCATTGCATTGTTTCAACAAAGGAATAGAGCATGAACAAAATTTCTCTTTTGCACAGAAATTGTCCTTTTCAGCAAATACTACGTAAACTCAATGAATTCAAGTGTAGCACATCAAAGTTAAACTTTAAATACGTATTTGAAATAAAAGGAATACTGGTTTCCTCTAAATCGATTCTTCCAATTTCAGCTGACCTACAATCTGAATCACATCTCGCAACACACGTGAGCGTTTACACACAAAAACCAACAAGAAGGGCAAAGCCCATACGACTCATATGCTTGACCTTAACCTTTATATGAATTGACCTTCAGGTGACCTTCAAGGTCAAGGTCAACCAACTAAACCTACCAATGACACCATACACTAAGAAATGCTTTACACTTTTTTCCTACCACGGTCATGCAACACAAAGTTGTTAATTCAAGACATAGGAAGCACAATGGTGCTTATTGGCACTTTCTACCATGAGATATGGTCACTTTTAGTGGTTCACTACCCCATTTTGGTCACATTTCATAAGGGTCAAAGTGACCTTGACCTTGATGATATGTGACCAAATGTGTCTCATGATGAAGGTATAACATGTGCCCCACATAATTATTAAGTTTGAAACAGTTATCTTCCATAGTTCAGGGTCAAGGTCACTTCAAAATATGTATACAATCCAACTTTGAAGAGCTCCTGTGACCTTGACCTTGAAGCAAGGTCAACCAAACTGGTATCAAAAGATAGGGCTTACTTTGCCCTATATACCATATATAGATCAGGTATCCAATCTCAAAAACTTCAGAGAAATTTGAGAAAATTTGAAAAATGACTGTTTTTTAGACAACATTTACGGCCCCTGCGACCTTGACCTTGAAGCAAGGACAAGTCACTATGTATGTTTTTTTAGGCCTTGTCATCATACACCATCATGCCACATTTGATATTGATAGACTTAATAGTCTCCGAGAAAAATCCAACGTTAAAGTTTTAAACGGACGCCCGGACGCCCGGACGGATGAAACGGGGGAGTACATAGACTCACTTTTGCTTCGCATGTGAGTCAAAAAGGAGAAAAATATACCTTTTGGCTCCTTTGTACGTGGAATTCACCCGATTGGCTCACATCGCTTCTAGAAGTAGCATTTTTTACCTTGACTGTAACATTTTCATTTCATGGCTATGGAAAACTGTAGATGCTCTAAAAGAAAAGATGGATGGACTAGCGCTCTTCTCCCCCTGAAGGGCACGGCAAGACTGACGGGAAAGAGCTCCGCTCCTCTAGTACAATTATAAAAAAAGTAAAAACGCAAAACCCATGGACAGGAAGTGACGAGTGTCTTTGTGCATGACGTTCAATATATGACGTACAAGGGTAAATTCCTAATTTGAGTTCAAACAACAACTCACATTTGTCAATTCGACATTCAAAGCAAAACAAACCAAAAAAGATAAGAAAAAGAGAAGATCAACAAGAGAAAGTGGCTAAACTCAACAGGTTTTTGTCATCGTCCTTCCGTTAGTAAGTCTGTCCATCAGGCAGCCTGGCCAAGCTGCTTCTGTCTCAGTAAATTCGTCAAAAACGTCAGAAGTCGTCCGTCAACAAGAAACATAAAACATGAATACGAACACGCACACAGACAAAGCCACATGAAAGTACAAAAAATAACCAACCAAATACTAAATATCAAGAAAAACGAGGTGAGGAAGTAAGGGGAAAATGGTGGGAGAGAGGGGTATGACGAGTGAATGCCAGATCGGCAAGAACAATTAGTTATGTCCATATTTCTATTGATATTCTCATTCCTGCAGTATTGACGTGGACACCTGCACGCAGTCAGCGCAACAAAAGCACCAAGGCTTAGGTACCGGGTTACTTGGCGGGAGATAGTGGCCGAGTGGTTAGCGCGCTGGACCTACAGCCGCTTGCGGCCAGTGGGTGCGGCGTTCGAAGCGGCGCGGTCCCCAGAATTGCATCCTTGAGCAAGATGCTTAACTCCCATTGCTTCTCCCCATCCAGGAGTGAAACCGGGTACCAAATGGCCCTCTTTAGGGCTACCAAACGGCCCTCCTCAGGGCCTCTCCCCAGGTCCTTCGGATGAGACCTTAATAAACCGAGGTCTAGTGTGTGATACGCATTCACAACATCAAAATCACGCACTATAAAGATCCTGATGCTCATGTCCTCGACGGGTGGGTGTCGGCCACAGTAAAAACACCCAGCACGCACAATTTCTCCTTTGTGGAAAACAGTGTGCCAGCGCCCTTGGCAGCAGGACACTGGTCTCATTGACTTGAGACACTACACACTGAGAGGCAGCCTCGACATCGGCTGAAGCGCTTTGAGTCTCACTGAGTGGGAGTATCGCGCGGTATTAGAGTGATTTAATAATAAATAATAATAATAATAATAATGACCCTAAGTGCATGGAGCGAAGCCTAAAACGGCCAATCCTCCAACCCGATCCAACTCTGATATCCCATTCCATAACGGCAGGCAAGGCAAGAAAAGACAACAGGAGCAGCAGTCCGCTGTCCGAGGCCCCAGCTGGCACACCAGCCATCTCCACAACGGTCATTGTCACTGTCATTGAAGGTCGCATCTCCACTGCCGTCGTCAACATAAGGTTTTCCAGTTACTGCCAAAAGTCCCATCTTCATAGGATTGAAGCCGTGTTCCGTTCTATATGTATTGTGCCGAACGCTGAAGTTTCTGTTCACACCATTCCAACACGGATAAAGGTTTTGTCCCTACTTTTCTCATTAGTTTCATAGAATGTGATTATATTGTACCTGGATGAACGTTTTAAAGTCGTCTTATTCAACCCAGTACTTTGGGTTAATTTTATCAAGAGAGAAAAAAATTGCCATGAATATTCCACGAAGCAAAGTTTGATATGTGAATCGCATCGCTTATACATGCAGGGAGACATTGTTTTCAGCATCAATTTTAACAACAATCCAGAATACATACTGCCAATTATGAAAATTGGCTTAGTCATCCGAGGTGCAGTTCGATCTCAGCCACTAAATGAGTCTTTTCAAGTCAGGAGCGAGTGGCTGCTTGAGTGGTGGCCAAGCGTGCCTTATCAGAGGGCGGGCCACAGGCAGACTGTTTTGATAGTAACTGCAAGCACAGGAGTGGGGACTGGGAGTCACCGAGTGTTTGATCGCGATTCCGATCTGCTGATTGCTATCTAACCGCACGCGGAATCGCCCGCACCCCACCCCCATCGACCCATCTGGAGCCAGCAGCTCGCTCAGAGATTCATGTGTAATGCATCCATACCAACCCAGGACCACTCAACAAACACTTCACTCTGATTTTCTTCCACACTGAAGATTCGCTCCTCCACCCCTCAACCCCAACCCTCATCGTCTCCCTACCTATCCTGATCCTGTCTACCCCCCACCCCACCCCCTGCCTCCAATGAACGCACTCCTAACATAGATCACCCATGGTCCAGGCAGAATAGCACGGTGACAACAGGTCCCGACACGGGACCAGTTCCAGTCACTACCTCGGTATCAGTGACCCGAGAATCCCAGACAAGCCGGCGCATTCATCTCTGGTCACAAAGACTCGGATTAACTAACTTCATGTGGTTAACTCTTATTTGCCACAGGCAGCGATTGGTGTCCGTTCTTGAAATCTGCGAGATTTTCAAGTCGGCAGTGTCAACAAAAACTCAGACTCCTGCCGAGCAGTGGTGCGAAGGTGGCGAGAGCAGAGAGATGACGACACCGGATTACAATGAAAACCCAGTGGGACCAACACTGGCGATGAGAGGCATTTCAAGATAAAAGACATGGACCCACGGGAGTGCGAGACGATCTGTTTCTCACAGACAGGCTAAATTTGATCAGGCAAGAAAACTGCGAGTCAAGTCTCTTATGAAAAAGCCAAGTGTCGCCAACGGAGGCAGCAGAAACTTCTTCTACCCGTAACTGCATTTCCAAGTGTTGGTGAGCCCTTTGTCTGGGCAGGTTCGCCATGCAGTCAGCGGGGCGATACCATCTCAAGACAGAGCCGCTCACACAGTTGCCAGTGCTGCTTCCTGGTCACAATAGTTCCCCCTGAGTTCACAGAGCTTGCGGCGAGAGACTGAGTGGTCTATCATTTGCCGCACCCAACAGCTCGTTCCAAGGCACAATGGCAGTTCTCGAGTCGTTGCAGCTTTTGTCCGCGGGTTGGCCAAAATGTCTTCTGTGCTCTACAGAAAAACCACAGGACTTTACGACCGACTAAGGCAGCGGCACCGAAGTCGATCTTACGTGAAGAAATTTGGAAGATACTAAAAACGGAATACCTGCAAGTTCACCGTTCAATCACTCGATCATGTTCGCGTCTGTACCCAAAGGAATACGACTAGCAAATCAAAATTCAAATGTCTCAAAGGAGAACGCCGACAAGATACGCGACTTCTGAAATCAGATCTGCCCCATAAAAACTCCGGCTGCCCAGCAGGTATAAAATATGTGGTTCTCATAGGATACCACCTGCAGGGAAGCCGATGGCAAGTCGTTGCCAATGTCACACAGGCAAGTAACACAGGGCGTCTTTCATTGCTCTCGGCACAGACGGCAGCTGTTGCACTCCTGTGAGTGACAGGGAATCAGATAGGAGCAGACGTCCCCGAAAAACACTGCTTCCGATCGGCCCTCACGACAATAGCCATATGCCGCCTCGCTGGCTGCACCTGTCGCTAGAGGATTTATCCATGTTCCGAGTCATCGGGAAACCTCGTAAAAAGCCGGAACTGCGGGAGGAAAACGACAGCTCGAAGACAGTGCTCATGGAGCGCCGGCCGACATTATAGTTCAAGAAGAATGAATGCAGAGAAAGAAATGAATGTCGTCTTTCTGAGGTCAGTGAAAGGACACCTAATCGTGAACAACAAATGCGAAAATGTCAGCTTATTGGGTTTTTTGTCGACAGAACAACAATTGTCGTTATGCAACAGCCATTTCTGGCTCGATCTACGACGCTGAGCAAACACTGGTTTCCTTCACAAACATTCGGCATTTGCGCCAATATTTCTGGAAATTTCGAGGATAAAGACCACTCACTACACTTCAAAGCAAGTTCTCGACACCTGAGTGGAAGGAACGTTTACTTCAGCTAGCAGACGGCGAAAACGGAAAAATCGACGGACTTACTTCAAAGACTTCATCGACTGCAGCAGACCAGTCTGCAACAAAGAAAACTCAGGACGCCGTCCCAACGGTCTGTGAACCAGCAGACCAGCCTCAGCTGCCCATGGGAAAAGAGAGGTCTGGACATTCACGACTCCTTTCTGACCTATCGACCTTCCTCGCACACCAAAGCTGTTTTCATCGCCTCTCGTCGAACCTGAGTGCTCGAGCTCGTAAGGGTCTGGTCGAAGCAGACACAACGTATCGGTGAAGTTGATACAGCCCCATGCTCCATCAGCTGGATCAGATCTTCGACTTCCTCCAAGGCGAGACACAGCTCCCAACAGCAAGCTCTGATAACCTCTCTGAAGTGTGCTTGGCTCTTGGATGTGGACGCAGACCGCGAGTCTGACGCCGACAAACAATAGAAACCGCGCGCCACAGTCGTGCATTGAGTGTCTCGAGAAATCACAGATGCTTTGGATGAGACTGATGTGAACGACCTGATATGGTTTTTTGAAGGACAGCTTCGTCGCAAGCTATCGTCGACAAAATGGCGAACATCAGCCACGTCAAATCTATTCCTTCTCAGATAGGCACGGGTAAGTTCATGCTTCGCATTTCTATTCAGTGCTGTCCTTTTCTGACACTGCGCGTTTTACACGGATACCGAGCACTGTGTCAAAGGTTAACACCCACTCCATCCCTGCTCAACTAACCTCTCCAGGGACATGTATGGTCGATATGTTTGTCTTCACGACAAAGCATACTTTGCTATCCACACTCACTTCTTTTTTTGGGGTGAGTTTAGCTGCTCTCAAAAACTACACGCGAAATATTTTTTTTGCAGCCAAAACACGTGGGCAGTTGAGCTTTTTCAAACAGGACATTTCTCCCTCTCCAAGAGTACCATAGTTCTACACCCCCCCCCCCCCCCCCCCCAAAAAAAAAAAAAAGAAAAAAGAAAAAAAAAGAAGAAGCATGTACTGCTTCAATTCAGCGTTTCGATTTATGCATAAATCTCTCCTTCCCTTCCCGCCCCCCCCCCCCTTCCCCTCTCCCCCCCCCCCCTCTCTCTCTCTCTCTCTGCGCGTCTGTATAGACATAGTCCCAGGTGATTTGATATATAGGCTTCGAGTTCATTACTCGGTGATCGGCAGAGTTCATCATAAAAAATACTTTACCACTTGCATGAAAATGCCCCAGACACTAGCTGGGAGAGCCACTGCGATATCCAGGATGAGCCTCTCGGATCAGACTGCGCTCGGTCCTGTTCTGGGACTGGAAGCCTGATTAAGACGTGTGCGTGCATGAGATCGGGGCGTTAGGTCTGCAGATAAACTCCACCCCGGCCACGTCTACGCAGATATGACACTATTTGCCCCCCAGTATGGTGCTCACATCTAGCCCATCAACTTATTGATCAGATAGGAGGCTCCCCTGACTCAAACGATGGGCTGCCTGCACCAGAGCAGAGCAGGCCCCAGGGAGGAATGAGAAAGAAGGACCAGTGGTGGTCCTCCTGAGTGGAGAAGGAGGGTGGCGTAAAACTTTACCCTCCACGTCTGAAATGCCAAATGCACTCAGACGATCAAAGCAAAACAAGAACAGACCACTCGACCAGAAGTGACTTCGATACTATATACACGATGTCACCGTCAGCCACTTAAAAAGATAGCTCCCTGATGAGTTCGGTAAGTTAGAAGACTATCTTTATTGAATATTTTAGTTGTTGCATACTTGTACAGTTTCATCATGGCTGCTTCTGCAAATTCCATCAGGGAAGAGATCTAGGTCTTAAGCATTCAGGGCACTCCATGACTGGTCAGAGCGGTCAGGCAGTGCGAGGTGGGCACGCCAGCCTCTGCCTCAGGGCAGTGGTCAGTAGTGGGTGCAGTTCCAGGCTGCTCCAGTCAGCGTGGCCCTAGAGAGGGCGGTGAGTTCTGGTCTTTCGAGGCAATGTCACCCAACACGTCTATGTCGGGCGTGGGAGTGGGCAGTGCGCTTCAGTTCTATCGTTGAATGGCAGATCTGGGTCCATTTAGAAAGAACTTCACTGTTTACTCCCTTCTGGCATTCAGTAGACATTTCTACTCAAATCTAGATTTACATTTACCTGTATGGACACCTACGGGTATTGGTTGAGAATCTTGATATCTGTATTTTCAAGATTTTTCGTTTAAGTTTTTCGCCAAAAATTCAGTTGCTGATGTCAAAGTGGGGATTGCAAGCCCATGAAAATCCTGACTATTCTCACAGTGAATTCGGTCTGTATCTTTCATATAAA
>JAWQFJ010002471.1:9454-41954 GCA_034096865.1 Theodoxus fluviatilis | reverse complement strand
TCTCTCTGTCCTATGGGACCCGAGGCCGGATCTCTCTGTCCTATGGGACCCGAGGCCGGCTCTCTCTGTCCTATGGGACCCGAGGCCGGCTCTCTCTGTCCTATGGGACCCGAGGCCGGATCTCTCTGTCCTATGGGACCCGAGGCCGGCTCTCTCTGTCCTATGGGACCCGAGGCCGGATCTCTCTGTCCTATGGGACCCGAGGCCGGATCTCTCTGTCCTATGGGACGTGGGACCCGAGGCCGGCTCTCTCTGTCCTATGGGACCCGAGGCCGGATCTCTCTGTCCTATGGGACCCGAGGCCGGATCTCTCTGTCCTATGGGACCCGAGGCCGGATCTCTCTGTCCTATGGGACCCGAGGCCGGATCTCTCTGTCCTATGGGACCCGAGGCCGGCTCTCTCTGTCCTATGGGACCCGAGGCCGGCTCTCTCTGTCCTATGGGACCCGAGGCCGGATCTCTCTGTCCTATGGGACCCGAGGCCGGCTCTCTCTGTCCTATGGGACCCGAGGCCGGATCTCTCTGTCCTATGGGACCCGAGGCCGGCTCTCTCTGTCCTATGGGACCCGAGGCCGGATCTCTCTGTCCTATGGGACCCGAGGCCGGATCTCTCTGTCCTATGGGACCCGAGGCCGGCTCTCTCTGTCCTATGGGACCCGAGGCCGGCTCTCTGTCCTATGGGACCCGAGGCCGGCTCTCTCTGTCCTATGCGACCCGAGGCCGGATCTCTCTGTCCTATGCGACCCGAGGCCGGATCTCTCTGTCCTATGGGACCCGAGGCCGGACCTCTCTGTCCTATGGGACCCGAGGCCGGATCTCTCTGTCCTATGGGACCCGAGGCCGGATCTCTCTGTCCTATGGGACCCGAGGCCGGCTCTCTCTGTCCTATGGGACCCGAGGCCGGATCTCTGTCCTATGGGACCCGAGGCCGGATCTCTCTGTCCTATGGGACCCGAGGCCGGATCTCTCTGTCCTATGGGACCCGAGGCCGGATCTCTCTGTCCTATGGGACCCGAGGCCGGATCTCTCTGTCCTATGGGACCCGAGGCCGGCTCTCTCTGTCCTATGGGACCCGAGGCCGGCTCTCTCTGTCCTATGGGACCCGAGGCCGGATCTCTCTGTCCTATGGGACCCGAGGCCGGATCTCTCTGTCCTATGGGACCCGAGGCCG
Source organism: Theodoxus fluviatilis (assembly GCA_034096865.1). NCBI lineage: Eukaryota > Metazoa > Mollusca > Gastropoda > Cycloneritida > Neritidae > Theodoxus > Theodoxus fluviatilis. Next base: position 40,783 of record JAWQFJ010002471.1, on the reverse strand, counting down.
GATCTCTCTGTCCTATGGGACCCGAGGCCGGATCTCTCTGTCCTATGGGACCCGAGGCCGGATCTCTCTGTCCTATGAGTGTCTGAACGTGTGTCTCACTTGAGCACGAGGAAATGTCAGAATCTGCTCTTTAATTGTTGTCTTAATGACTGTAGCATTAGAGGGCTGATTGAGTCCACTTTTCAATGGATGTCTGAATAGCCTCTGGTTGAAGCATTTCTGTCTATGGGACTGACTGATTGCACATCTTAACGACTGGCTCGACGAGTATCTAATAGATGAAGTAAATTACTAGAGTCACATTTGGCGACCAAATCATACTCTGCATTTTTCATCCATTTCCTACACAATCCTCAATTAATGTCAAGTTAAAGCCGAAATATATCACTATCGATCAAAAGCAATTCTAAAGTTTTCCTACATGCAAAGAGTTGATTCCTTCGACTGGGTGCAAGCTTGTCATGAAAACCAATCATTGAACCTCAACTGATGCATATCAAACCACACTAATAACACTGACATCACAGCCATATACTTTCTCCAACACTAACAAACAATTGCTTCCATCGCTTTAACTGCGTGCAATCTCTTAAACACCTCCAATCAATCATCTCTTTCCAGTGCAATTCGCCTTTTCATCTGTCCACCAATCAGCACCCGTTATCACGTTACCAAATCCTCTTCTATTGCAGGTGGACACGTTCCTGAAACTGTTGGAGCGGGAGAAGGCCAGGCTGGCCAACGGGGAAGACAGCGAGTCAGACCACGAGGACATTGACACCAGCAAGGTCATGTTTGCCAACTCGGCGGGGCTGCGCCGCACACAGATTGAGCGTCCCGACTCCAGCAAGCTCAAGCCCAAGGAGGAGGTCTTTGAGGAGAAGCCCGTCAAAGATGCCAGCCAGACCAAGACAATGCGTACACGCAAGGATGCCTGGAAGTTCATCCAGGGCAAGCCCAAGGACGGGCGTCTGCGGGGCACGTACAACAGCCAGGACCTGGTGCTGCAGTACCTGGCGGGCGAGCAGTTGGGGCATCCCCAGCGCTCCATCATTCCCCTGCACTCCGCCTCCAGGGCGCTCCGCCACACCGCCACCTTCAAGATGCGCAAGGTGGTGGAGACCCTCAAGAAGAACCGAACGCGCTACGAGCAGCACGAGGTGGACCTTCTCAAAACCATGCAGGACAGGATCGGCAGCGGCGGGGACGGTGATGGTGGTGATGACGAGGGCGATGATGGTGATGATGATGATCAGGACGATGAAAACAATGAGAAATGAAGTGACAGGTAGATGAAAGACAGGGATGCAGTGATAAGGAAACCCAACCAGGAATCAAGTCACCACCAGAGGATGACTTAAGACTAGATGAGGATGAAAACTGATAAGATATGAGGACTGAAATCACCAGCAGACTGTGGAGAAGCATTGAAAACGGACATGTCACCAGCAGAAGACTGGGCGTGGAATGCAATGAGAGGAAGCAGAGCCGTTTTACATGGGTTTGAATAAAGATTGTCATAAGAAAGAATGAATGCAACTGTACTTTCTGCAACATAATTAACTTTGCATGGACTGTTGTTATGAGGGGGATTAAAAGGCAAATGTGATTTCTGAAGTGCATCTCCTGGTTCTGCCAAATCTCTCAAACCTTGGATTCTACCTACTCAAACTCCATGTTTGTTGAAGGATGAAGATTGTGTTGCGTCTGCAATGTCCCAACTGGATGCTATAATACTACTAATTCATCAATAGGAGAGAGAATGGACGGAGTTCTCATTGGGACTTTTAACTACAACACCACGTGTGCCTCTATGAAAAAAGAACACAAGGTAAAGCTAACTGTGATAAACATTATAACTACTGGGCTTTTCCTACTTGTGTTGGAACAAAACCCTGATAAAGCATGGGTCTCTGTGCTTGGCTCATGATTGACGAGTTTGCTTCAAGTGAGAAGATTCTAAGGGGAAAGTTCACATATTCCAGACATCACACATTGTGGATTATTGTCTACAACACTGGAGGGAAATGTTATATTCAATGCCCAGGTTCATATCAATGTGACAAACCCATCACAATATCACCACACCTGTGCCTGAATCTGTCCTGACTTGCTTAGTCTACCACAAGAACATATCCAGGAAGCCTACTATGGAATCCTCAGCAGTCACCAAAATACTGACCAATCCTCATGTGGGAATATTATGTGACTGTTCAGCCTTTCCTCTCAAGCTATGGACCTAAATGGAATGAAAGCGCCATTTGGAATAAGGTTTGATGCCTTTTTCTCTCATCTTTCCCTCCTTGGTTTTGCATTGAAACAGCTAAACATCAGCTGCAAATAAAGTCTCATTATGCCAACTATTAGTTTTTTTCCCCTAGTAATGGCTCCAACATCAAGGAGTGGACAGGCTTGACCTTTGCTGACTCACAGCGAGCCACAGAGGATAGAGATCGATGGAGGAAGATTGTCCGAAAGTCATCAGTGGTGCCTCAACAACCCATCTCAGGGTTAAGAGACTGAACTGAACTGAACTGAATGGCTCCAAACAGTCGACAGCCATTTCAACAAGAAAAAAAGAAGAGGAAAGAATTTAATTTAACTAGAACTTTAACTTTTTCAATGTCTATCTTACAAGTATCCATCAACTTCATGAATATAGTAAGGCAGAGCACCTCATGCTATTTCAAGAAGAAAATTCATAAGCAACAACATTTTCTGTTGCCATAAAGATATTGAATGAAAAACATATTGCTTTCCCAAGATGTTTACTGCACAGGAATACTTAGCATGAAGTCACAAGAGCGCAAGACCCACATGTTGAGAGGCGTAGATCAGTTGCAAATAATACATGTTTTAACCTGCAAGATGAATGTCAAGGGAAGAAGGCAATGAAAACATCTGAATAAGCAAATGGACTCCTTATTTCAGTGTAAATCCAAATGATACTTCATGAACACTTTAGTTCTTAAAGTGTAAAAGTCATGCGACATTTATGTCACAGTCTAGCCAACCAACAAACAAAGCATGCTCTAATGCTACAGGGACCATTTATGTGATCTAACGACACTAAAGACACTGACAAAAAGTGAAGTATTGCTGATCTGGGCACATTTATAAAGGAACTGCTACTGCTTGATGTTAGACATGGCAACAGTGGTGTGTTACTTCACATGTCATGCATGTTTCCAGCCAAGCTTGAATCAGTGTGTGCCAAGGGTGCGCTAAAGCAAAATAACTTTCAAAGGACATGTATTCACTTCTAGATGTGTGTGATAAGTACTGACGCACTTGGAAATGATCTGACTGGCAGTGCAGATGAATAAACACACATGACTGTAAGTTACTGTTGTGGATGACTGCTGAGCTTGTGAAATGTTTCCATTAATATTCATGTTAAGTGTTGTAAATAAAAACATTGTTTGTTTTTTTAAAAGGGTTTTGTTTCCTCCTCCATTGCATGAAACCTACTGGTCTAAGGAAAGGAGGCCACAATGATTGCAGTATTTTCAGTTGTCCTGTGAATATTGCAAAGGTGTTTAAAAGTAAGCAAAGTATACATCCATGGCCAGTTTGAGATCCTGCATTATTCAGCGCATTCATGTCTCTACTTCCCATTTTGACATTAGTGAAGATGTCAGTCCCATCAGGGTTGTGGTGAAAACGGATTACTTGAACACCTGCTTGATGGGATCTCATGTGCAGAGCCACCAATTCCACAGCCATTTGCTTTCCTATTTGCCACAAGCAATGCACAGTGGCCACTGGAATCTGCTCAAGAGCATCTGCAATAATCTTTCTGTACATACTACAGTCAGCATTCCAACTTTCCTGCACTCACACAACTACACTTGGTCCACCTGGAAATCTCCTTCTCCCAACCACGCACAATCAGGAAACTCTTTGACACAAAGCCTGCAGCCAAGCTCAACTACTGGACAGGCATGCCTGCCTGCCTGCCTGCCTGCCTGCCTGCCTGCCTGCCTGCCTGCCTGCCTGCCTGCCTGCCTGCCTGCCTGCTTGCCTGCCTGCCTGGGCAAGCCTGTTTGCCAGCCCTCCCTTCTGCCCACCTAGCCTGCATCCAAGCCTGCCTTCATATCTGTCTGCCATCACTCCAGCCTGCCTGCCTCCCTGTTTCCTTGCTTGTGTGCCAGGCTGCTCTCACTACTGCCATATGACTATCTGCCTCTCTGCTTGTCTGCACTTGCTAGTAAGCCTACCCACCTTTATGCCTGTATTGCTTTCATACCTGTTCTGCCTGCCCATTCATGTGCTGGCATGCCCGTCTGCTTTCCTTTCTGCCTGTCTACTAGCCTTCCTTCCCATAGGTGAGTGTTCCTGACTACCTCCCTTCCTTCTATCACACTACAGACCTGCTTTCTGTCTACATACCAATCTGTCCGAGTGCTAGATGGACCCTTTTCACTGGCAGCCACATTTAATATTTCTATCATCTTGCCTATTGGTGTTTCTTCACTAACCCCACTGTCTAATCGGCCTAGATTGCTTGACTGCCTGACAATGTCTGCCAACCTGCCTTATATGCGTGTCTGCTATTTATCTGTGCACCACTCTGTTCACATAATCAAGTCTGCACAAAGGACAGTGCATCTGTGTACCACTATGTTCACATAATCAAGTCTGCACAAAGGACAGTGTCTGCTACCTATATGTACCACTATGTTCACATAATCAAGTCTGCACAAAGGACAGTGTCTGCTACCTATATGTACCACTATGTTCACATAATCAAGTCTGCACAAAGGACAGCGCATCTGCTACCTATATGCACCACTCTGTTCACATAATCAAGTCTGCACAAAGGACATTGTCTGCTACCTATATGCACCACGCTGTTCACATAATCAAGTCTGCACAAAGGACGGGATGCCAGCACAAGCTTTGGACTGCCTGTAGAGGCCCTGCCACTCCCAGAAGTCTCCTGGTGCAACATGGGTGCTGGAGGGCAGACACAGTCCAGCCAAAGGCCATATGTACTCCAGCTGTGCTGCTAGCGACAGCAGACCACAGACAGGATTGGGGATTCAAGGATCAGTGTCCAAACCCAATGCCATGACTGGCCAGCCTGGACTAGCAGTGATTTGCACCAGTTGCTCTTCCCATCCACAACTTGCACACAGTGGCAGACACAGTTATTTCTGCCTGGGAGTACCTAACAGCATAGATGCTTTTTTCTTCACGAAGCCATTAATCAGCTGTATTTTAATTATTTCCGTTTATAGATCTGACATGAAAAGAGGTTGAAATCATCACTTCAGCCCTAATTGGCTAAGTTCTGTTCTTTAAATCTAGAAAAGGGGTTTGTGCAATGAGGGGATTAAAGTTGATGGAATCTATGGAACATGTTTTAAAATGTCCACGCAAGTTCCTCCTCAAGCAGCATACTGGACACAGCCAAGATATACATTTTTATTTGTATGAGCTGGCTTACACATGCAAGCACATGTACACCTCGGCTGTACACACCCTCATGTACACTTAGACACACGCACACACACACACACACACACATGCACACACACACACATGTGCATACACACACACATGCATACACACACACACATACACGAAAATACACACATATACACATGCACAAACACACACACGTACACATACACGCACAGGTACACACACATACACACACCACACTCACACATATGCTCATACATATGCACACACACACACGCACACACATATACACACACACACACACCTCACTCACATATATGCACACACATGCACAAACCCCCCCCACACACACACACACACTCACACATATGCACACATATGCACACACATGCACACACACACACACACACACACACACACACACGCACACACACACACACACACCCTCACTCAAGCACACATCTTGCTCCTAAATTGGCCACATCACAGTCAGTGATAACCATAGGTCAGGTGGAGTTTCAGTTGGGAATGTCCAATGTCAAAGCAAGCCAGCACACAACCAGAAGTTATTCCCCTGCTGTTACTGGCAGTAATTTCCCCAGCCATGCTCAGCAGGGACTTCCCAAAAATGTGCATGCATTGCCACAAATTCTACAAAAATGGACTTTCAATTTCCCGCTTCTAAAGTATATTACTTTCTCTGAGACAACAAAATACTATTGATGCTGCTGATTTCTCATTTTCTTCTTTAAAACTACATCAAAAGTATGGTTATCACATTGGCACTTCCCCATTTAGAACCCTGCAAACACATCATTCCAACCATTTGACATGTGCTTCAACTGTGTGAGCAGGGAGTCATGGGGACAGAAGTGAGGTGTAGAAATGTTACCATCAAGATTTCATTGGATCATACCAGTAACCATCATATATATGCACTAGACTCATCCATAGCTAGTGCACCCGAGAATAATAATCCTTCAGTATGCTGTTTATTCACCAAAGGAAACTCAAACACAGTTGATGCAAGCTTCATAGTTCTTGCCAACAGAATTTAATGCAATTGACCATCAGCTGCTCTGAGCGAATGCTCTATGAAACAATACTCCAATTCAGAATTCAGCTCTAGTAGACATCCATTTTCTCTTTTCAGGTTCAAGTTAACAGAAAAATTCACAAAAACAAAGTATTTCCGGAGTAGTCAAAATCTAATGGTCATATTCAGTTGGAGAAGACAGGAATGTAATTCTGGAGGTTTAACAAATTTGTATTCCATGAGTTTGCCCTCTTTCATTATCTCATTTCATGCCCTTATGGGAAGATGCATACTTTATTTTTCAGTGCAAATTTCCTGAGACTCAGTCTCATATAAAAATTGATGTGACTATGAACTAACAAACAATATAGGCAACACAGTTCAAACAACGATGTCTACTCAATTATCCTGAGAGTGTCATATGAACCTACAGAGTAAAGTTGACTATGAAATGCTGAATCACTTGTAAAATATCTTCATGCGTAGAGGACAAAAGGTCATTTTAACAGAATAATGATTTTCAGGAAAAAATCTCTCTCTCTCTCTCTCTCTCTCTCTCTCTCTCTCTCTCTCTCTCTCTCTCTCTCTCTCTCTCTCTCTCTCTCTCCCCCCCCCCTCCCTTGCTCGCTCGCTCTAATTCGTTCACTCATTTAATGAAAGCAATGTAAAATAAGAACCGCAGTGCAAAGTAAAAAATGAAAGTGTTACATTTATGTCTCTTCTACAACTATCACCTAAGTTTAAACATATTATTTGCTGAAACCATTTGGATGGCATTTCTAATAGCTAGCCAAAGCACATTACTTCAGTACAATGAAGTTGTGCAAATGAGCCAAAGAGAATTTCTCCTTCCACTGACAGTCAGTCTTTCAGATGGCAAGATTCAAGCATAACCACTTTCCACTTAACACATAACCACTCAAGCTGAATGAATGTAGACAACTCATAATGAAGGGAGACAACTGCTGCATACCTGGCTGCCAGCATGGGTGGTCATGAGGTTCTCGGTGGGCGCTGTACCACATCAGCTTTCGGCAGCCATCATAAGCCATGGAGAACTCGTCGTCACCTATGCCATAGCCCTCCTGAAATGTGTATACAATGGAATGTGATCCCATGTTATTTTCTGATTAATGGGGGAAGTGACATCCCCATGTGCTATCTACTATTTCACACAAAGAAACAATTACATGAAAAGCATGCAATTATGTACATACACACACACACACACACGAGTACACACACACATACATACATACATGTACACACACACATACACACACACACACGTGTACACACAGACACACACACACACACACACACACATACACACACACGTGTACACACATACACACATTAACACACACGTGTACACACACACACACACACACACACACACGTGTACACACACACACACACACACGTGTACACACACACACACACACATGTGTACACACACACACACACACACACACACACACGTGTACACACACGTGTACACACACGTGTACACACACACACACACACACACACACACACACACACACACAGAACAGTGCATGGCCAGAAGGTCTGGCAATTTCATAGAGGTCATCGACATCCTTAATAGGGGACTGCAGTCCATGTTGAAATACAAGGAGCTTGTGGCCATAAAGACAGACTACAACTAACAACACACACACACACACACACACACACACACACACACACACACACACACACATGTAAAAGGTGTTCAGTAAAGGTTCCTGATTTTCTACAGCAATTTTCCACACTCAGTTCAGTCTCTTAACCCTGAGATGGGTTGTTGAGGCACCACTGATGACTTTCGGACAATCTTCCTCCATCGATCTCTATCCTCTGTGGCTCGCTGTGAGTCAGCAAAGGTCAAGCCTGTCCACTCTTTGATGTTGTCTTCCCACCTCTTTCTCTGCCTGCCTCTCCTTCTCCCACCTGGTACGGTACCTTGCAGGATGGTCTTCGCCAGCCCACTGCCTCTTGACACGTGACCATACCACTTCAGCTTTCTGCTTTTCGCGATTGAGAGCAGGTCTTCATACTGTCCAATTGCTCTCCTGATCCTGTTGCTGACTTCCTCATTCGGGACATGGTCTTTATATGAGATGTTCAGAATCTTGCGGTACCATCTCATTTCCAGGGCTTGTATCCATCTCTGTAGTTCAGATGTGAGTGTCCAGGACTCGCATGCGTACAAGAATACGGAGATGGCCAGCGTGCGCATGAGCCTGATCTTCAAAGCGAGAGTGAAATTTCTGTCATGCCATATTGGCTTCAACTTTGCCAATGCTGCTGTTGTTTGTGCTATCCTGGGCCCGTATTCACAACGGTGATTTATCTTTTTAACACTTGATTTATCCCCTAGCCCCGCATTATCTTGATTGGTTAGATAAGGTACGCTCGTCAGAGGATCCAAGGTTGCGCTTTGCTATATATACTGGTTTCCAGCCAAGGGAGAGCGGAACAGGCATTTGGAATCGTCTGAGTTTAGAGATAAATCGGAGTTAAAATAAATCGCCGATAAATCGCCGTTGTGAATACGGGCCCTGGACAGTATCTCTGGTTTGGACCCTTCATCAGTCATAATAGATCCCAGGTATTTGAAGTTATTCACAGCTTCCAGTTTTTGGCCCTTCACTTTGATTTCCATTTTGAAGCCCCGAGGGTTGTTCGTCATCACCTTGGTTTTCTCGGCACTAATTTCCATGCCATATGCCTGTGAGGTCTTGTCCAGGTGCTCGACAAGACTAGTCAGCTCCTCTTCACTTCCTGCTAATCCATCAATGCCATCAGCAAAACGTAAGTTGGTGATCTTTCTGCCACTGATGCTGATTGATCCTTCGTGGTATGCTAGGGCATCAGTCATTATCCTTTCGAGGAAGAGGTTGAAGAGTGTGGGGGAGAGTAGACAGCCCTGTCTGACTCCGACCGTTGTCCTGAACCATTCGCCTGTGGTACCATTGAACAGGACTGCAATGGTCGCTCTGTCATAGAGATGTTCGACAACTTTGATAATCTTGGAGCTGATGTTGTAGCTTCTCATTGTGGCCCACAGCGCAGCATGCCAGACTCTGTCAAATGCTTTCTTAAAGTCTATAAAGACATGGTACATATCTTGTTGGTGTTGTAGATGTTTCTCACACAGGACTCTCAGATTGAAGATCTGTTCGGTGGTGCTCCTACCTGGTCTGAAACCTGGTTTCCACACTATTGGGTGGTAAAGCTTTACTATTTACATTAACCTTTAGAGCCCCGCTGTCGACTTGAGTCGACACAGCGTACATTCCCCAGACGTCCGCTGTCGACACAGGTCGACAAGCGATAGTGACGTGCTCTGTTGACTTGCCTAACGCTCCCTTCGAGTAATGCTGTTCTAAAAATATCACAGTCATGTGCAGTGATCACGTGGCAACGAGATCCGCCATTTTGATTTTCGAATGGGCGCGTTGCGAATTTTAAGTGAATTTTTTTCATGAAGTTTGTCTTCGCCATTTGTGAACGAGACTTTTTTCTTAGCCAGTATGGCGACTGACGAAGAAATTGAAGCGCTTGTGGAGTTATTTTTCGATTCTGACTCTCAGAATATGAATTCGAAGGCTTTACTGACATTGATGTGATGGGAGAGAGAGCAAGCACGTGCTTCGAGTTCGACCGATCGATGTGTCGTGGTCTGTAGATCGACAGGAGCTGAGGAGGAGCGGAGGCTTGATTCAGATGAAAATTACCCGGCTGACTTCCCTAGCGAAAGTAACTGTAGGATTTTTTGTTTTGTTTTACACTAAAACATTTTCAGATGTATTTCCAAGTAATCAAAAGCTGTTGTATTCTTGAATCGATAGAGCAGTGTAGGAAAACAAGTGCTTCTACCGATGGCGATGTGTTGTGGTCTGTAGATCGAGTCCTGAGCGGATACTTGATTCAGATGAAAATTACTCGGCTGACTTCCCTAGCGTAAGTAATTGTAGGATTTTTTGTTTTGTTTTAGTTTTACCCTAAAACATTTTCAGATGTATCTCCATTACTTGGAGACTCTATCTATGCACTTTTGCATTTTCATCAAAACCTGTTGTATTCTTGAATACATAGAGCAGTGTAGGAAAACACAGTGAATATGTTTGTTTTTTTGTTGTTGTCTGTGTTCCAATATTTTTTAGCAGCTGAAAAAACATTCTATGGTATTTTCATTAATTGCACCGTGTAGGCCATCCATTTTTCTACTCACCCTCCAAAAATCTACTTCAAAGCTTGAATAGGTAATAAATGATGATTTTTTAAGTAAACGTGGTGTCGAATTTGACCACACACACAAAAATTTGTGGTTCTGGGGTAAAGCAATGACGAAAATTAGCGGCGCTCTAAAGGTTAACACCACCTGGTCAGAGGATGACACCATTTGTCATGTCAGCACCTTCTCAACTCCCCAGGAATCTAGCAGCCTAGCTACAGATGAAAGCACTATGGCCATTTTTCACAATTTTCCATCTTAGTCCTGACAGGTATCCATGTAGTACTCTACTCCTAGGTGGGCAGAAGCAATGCAAGATAAACATCTTGCCCACGGGCACCTCTGTAGTGTAGGATCTGCACAGCTTCCCATGCTGGGCCCACTAGTGGCAAGCAACATCAGGTTGCACAATCTTACCATACAGCCAGAACTCTCCACGTATGTGAATGTGCATAAAAAGGCTAAAGTACAAAAATGCAATGTTCAAGAACATGCTCAGTAAAGGTATCAGTATACTAAGTGACGTAAGTCACACATACATTTTCCTCATATTTATGTCACTGCAAACATTTTAGATTTCCTCCATGTACATGCTTTTGTCCTGGAATATGCATGAATACATAACATTGTAGTTGAAATCCCTCTTTTTATCTTTTTTGCATACTTATATCTTTTTGTTGACAGGCAGGGGTGAATTGGAGATCTTCTGTAGCAAGGCTGTGAACTCTGCTTTTATCTCGTCCATTTGTTTTTTCTCCGTGTTGCTGGACATACTTACATACATACATACATACATACATACATACATACATACATACATACATACATACATACATACATACATACATACATACATACATACATACATACACACACACATAGACACACATACACACATAAACACAAACGGGACCAAAGCTACCCGGCACACTCACATGGTTGAGGAACTTGCTGTCCTTGGTGGCCCAGCCTATCTGCATGACGCCAGGGGTGATGATGGTGACCTCGTAGTACCAGACTCCCGAGTCCACTTGGAACGTGCACCGCACACTCTCAAAGGAGGAGGCGTCACATCGGGCCTGGGGCACACAAACACACAGTGACACATGCATCACAACTGAGGAATTAGTGGCTCGACCTGACAACAGTGAAATGTTTTAAGAACAAATGAACAAATACATGAATGCAGTCCCTGCGTTGTGAGAAAAGTGTGACAAACTTGCAAGTTCACGCCATTGGTCACTGATGAGTCAAGTTACTAAGCATTCACTATTTCTATATTTAATTTCAAACTCAGAAAAAGAAATGGGAAACTACACACAAGTGCAATGCATTCTGATGTATGGGCAGGAAAAGAGTGACGTACATAGTTCAAGTAGAAATTTGTGTCAGCTGACAGGTCGAATAACTCAATCTTGAAACTCACAAATCAACATTCTAAACCTATTTTACTGACAAATAAATCATCTCAGAGAGTGCAAATACCACATATGTTGGAAAAATGCATTCTGTTTGGCAGATGAACATTTTTTTCACCACTTTGATCAAAGATCAATTTGACAAGTCTGGGAATTATTTGTCTGAAATAAGTGTCTTCATGGTGGAAAGCATTATTTTCTTTGACCTCAAGAACAACAGAGTGTAATGAATTTTAGTCACTGTTATGGCCACAGATGTATATTTAAGAAATTTAAACTAATTTCTATGTTTTGACATACTTACCAGTAGACAACTCATAGGTAGATGACCTTTTCACCCCGAAAAAAGATTTACCAAAATCTTCCCCACCCACGTGGCACCAGCATAAGCCAATGAAATGGCTTCATCCATAGCGCCATGGCCAGTGAAAGGGGAGGCAACTCTCGCCACTTCCTGCACATGCGCCTAGATACTGTGGTCAGCCACGTGCCCATCACTTTCGACAACACACCGAGAACTCGTGAAGATGCACAAAAATAGGGAGGTGGGTGGGAAATTAATGTTGTCTACTGGTAAGTATGTCAGGAAAACATAGAAATTAGTTTAAATTTCTTAACCCTTAGCGTGCGGCCGGCGGGAATTCCCGCCGAGCTTGGTTTCACCGCTGTGTGCGGACGGCGGGAGATCCCGCCCGCACTCGATCGCTGAGGGTGGGTTAGTTTGAACGCGGTTATCTCCCTTGCATATGACATCAACTATCTATAAATACCACAGCAGGAAAGCGGACATCCCGAGCTTTCTGCGCATGTGCAGTTTGTATGGGCGATCTCTACAAAGTTTTCGAGTAAATTCGCTCCGAAGTTTGATGTTTTTTTTGCGTCAAGTTTTGTCAGAAGACATCGATGAGCGTGTAATAGAGCTTTTGTTTGGCGAGGATTCAGACGAAGAGTTCGAGCCTTTCAATCTAGATGATGTTGCCGAGGCAGAAGCAGAATCGCAGCGATTCCGATCGCGGGAAGATGTCGAAGTTCGAACCGGTACCGTGCATCGGAGCGAGCATCGTCAAGTAGATCAACTTCAAGACGTGCATCAGGAAGCGCATCACGCTCTTTCCGACAGCAGGCTTCCGAAGATGCTTAGCTTCCTCCCTTCTGTCAGACGTCTGGCCTACTTGTTCACACTGAGAGCGACGATGCCAACAAGATTTTCGCTTACTTCTTCGATGACGATGTATTTGGACTAATGTAATGACCGAACAAACAATCAGGTATGCGTCGCAATATTTCGCAGCCCATCCAGTCGACCAACTCGCGCCTCACTCACGGTTTCGAGATTGGAGATTTTAAACCTGCTGTAGAGATTTTTGCTTGATTTCCTAGATAGTTTTCAACCTGCTATGGACACTGCATGTTGCCTTGGGTAGAAGCTGTGTGTGTGTGTGTGTGTGTGTGTGTGTGTGTGTGTGTGCGTGTGTGTGTGTGATTTTCCAGTTTCAGCCATTTTTATTAGTATGTCATTGTACCTGTAGTAACATGTAGATATTCCATTGGTGTCATTTTGTGGATGAGTAAATAGTTATGCTTATAATTCCTCATGAGAATCGTTTGCTTTCAACAAGGTTAGAGTGATTGTTTTTAGGCACTGTGATCAGCGTCTTCCCCACTCCCAACCACACCCCTACTCCATGATCACAGCAAGTACGTGGTGACTTTTGAGGTGCATGTAAGGATTTGAGGCCTTTTTTGTCCTTCTTTTTACTAGGTAACCTATCAGAAATCAAGCCTGATAATTGCTGGAGGTTATGATTAGATAATAAAGTTAGTGTAAAGGCATTTCATTGGTCTGTTTTGTTGTTGTTGTTGTTTTATTTTATTTTGAGAATAAAACGCAGGTATTATGATAAATTTCATTCAAGTGCTGCATACCACTGTGTACAGAATTCTCTCAGCTACAACTTTTATTCTTTGCACTTTTTGATCAGAGGGGAAGAAGAATATGAAAATGGGCTTCAAAGACGGTGACCGTTTTTGGAGTAAATTTAGGGAAAATAGGTCAGCAAGCAGCAATGACGATATGCAAAGAAACCTCAGCAGCGTAAGGGTTAAAGTTTTCCCTCCATACTGACCAGTAGACAACTCATAGGTAGATTACCCCAAGCGGGCGGCGGGATGTGCATCCACGCAAAAGAACTGCTGACTACTCACCCTCAAAGGCGAACAGCCGCACCCGCCACCACCAACTTGTTAATGCCATAGGTGTCATCCAGGCGACAAACGCGAACGTCCCGCAGGTAGTGGTGTGTGAAGACGCATTCACTGCGCCAGAACGATGCCCTCATGAGATGAGACAGCGATACATTCTTGGCAAAAGCCACAGAGGTCGCCACCTTGCGAATCTCATGAGTCCTGGAAGCACCAGCCGGAGGAACCAGCAGCGCATTCTGATACGCGTCCGAGATCAGCCGACGAATCCAGCAGGAAATGGATGTCTTCGATATCTCCCCATGCCCAAGTTTCAATGGAAGAAACAGTCTACGTCGGCGGAAACGACGAGACTGAGTTCTAGCCAGGTAAACCTTCAGTGCACGGACCGGACAGTTGAGACAGTCAGGCTCGTTCGAATCGACGATACAAGAGAGACCCTTAATCTCAACACTCTGACAGTCAGAAATAGCACTCTGATTCTTGCAACGAAACTCCGGCAGAAACGAGAGAATGCAGGAAGAATCCCTGTCAGAGAACTCAATGTCCAACGGAAGACCACTCAGAGCGTGAACGTCACTGACGCGACGCGCACAAGCAAGCATGACTAAAAAGACTGTCTTTTGAGTAAAACGCTTGAAAGAACAGGACTCTAAAGGTTCGAATTCCACACTGAAAAGAAAATCCAAAATCAGAAAAACGTCCCACTGCGGGGGAGAAATCTGATGACGAGAAAACTCGTTCTTAATCCCATCTAACACTTGCTTAACAGTGGGATCCTCTGATAAGAAAGACATGTCAATGCCACGCGTAGCCTTGATAGTGTTGGTGACCACCGAGCGGTAGTTACAGAGGGAGGCGTAGGAAAGAGAACGAGTGTGGAACAGATGCGAGATGAAATCCGCCATGTGGCGCACCGAAGGCCGGAGAGGGTCAACTGGGTGACGCCGAGCCTTGCAGAACTGCACCCAGACTGACCATTTCGCATTATAATTCCTATTCGTGCACTGAATACCGGCAGGAACAGAAATTGAATGACAAAAGAGCGAATTAAACAAGAATTCGAACAAAAACGGCAAGTGCCGTAAGAAGGGAGTACTTCCCTACAGCAACCAACAGTAACAGCAAATCTCTTAGAAAGTCCGCACAAAGTGCAGACTTGAGGGAGAGAGAGCCAGAGCACAACCAAGCGCCCCAGCGAAAAAGTCGAAAGTGATGGGCACGTGGCTGACCACAGTATCTAGGCGCATGTGCAGGAAGTGGCAAGAGTTGCCTCCCCTTTCACTGGCCATGGCGCTATGGATGAAGCCATTTCATTGGCTTATGCTGGTGCCACGTGGGTGGGGAAGATTTTGGCAAATCTTTTTTCGGGGTGAAAAGGTCATCTACCTATGAGTTGTCTACTGGTCAGTATGGAGGTAAAACTTATAAATTCAAGGGGAATAGTACATGAACAAGTAGATATACAACATACCACTAAAAATTTGAGAGAAAACTGCAAAGAACAACAACAGAAGGTATTGTTACCTCAAGGCCTGTGGGGGAAATCTTGAGGTATTCGCTGACATCGTTGTCGTTGAGCATGACATTGAGCTCCTTCAGATCCAAGTTTTCATAAGTGTAGCTTCGATTCTGAAAGGCATCCGTGAGAGGACATTAGGAACAAGCTGTACAACCACATACTACAAAAAGTTAATTTCCTCACAACTCTGGGACCTACTCTAGAACCATATTCATAAAAGCTCCAAAGCCACATCTGTTCCTCATTGGAAGCTCTGCCTTGATAATTCACTTTCTACAGCAGAAATGAGCATATCCTTCTTTTATGCTTTCTCTTTTTTTCCTAACATATGAGGAATTGTATCTTCACCAGTATATTTCTTCTTTAAATCATATGACATTCTCAACAAAATTCTAGTTACCTGCATGATTTTTTTGCGTAAAATATTTTAGGTCTTTGATTCTTGGCTCAATATGGAACACAGAGGTATCACACCAAGGAAAGTTGTGTACTCCACACAACCAGTTTGAAACTGAAAAGTCAGGCCAGTACAGTGCACTTATTTTACTGTACTGTTGCATTCCAGTTACTCCTCTGGTAAGCAGTCTCTGTACAGACACCTAGCCAAATGTCAGGGCAGATAACTCCAAAGCCTGAAGAGAACATTTACATGGAAGAGTTGCTTCCCTTAGTATGAAAAGCTCAGCAATTTGGCTCTCAATGCTTACTAACATTAGTTGTATAATTACTCTTCCACAAATTAAAGAAAAGAAGAAAACAAATCATATACTTACAGCAATAGAAACTGTTCCAGGCAAAGCATGAAAAAAAGAAAGGCACAAATATGAGAAAATAGTATAAATTATTATGGTTAGTATGATAATCCACATGTTCTGGTCAATTCATATTTCATAAATTGTAATTTTACAATACTCTGATGAAATACACCTGAGTAACTTGTCAATGTATAACCTTTTCAAACACCTATTACAGAAAATTCTGCTGTTTATAACATCTCAATCATGTCAGTGCTCCATGCGATATGTGATAACAAGATCAGGCATATGATGTCACTGAAACAAATAGATTCAAGAACTCTTTCATTCAGCATCAATCAGCCCTAAACTGTATGCTGCACTCAAAGTAGTCATCACTTGAGTGTTCTCTTAAATATTTGTTCTGAAGTGTTGTGGGTGAAGTAATGGACCCGGAGTGGGGGGCAGGAGTGGGGGGTTGGGTGGGTGGGTGGGGGGTTGGGGTGGGTGGGTGGGGTGCTAGGATAGAAGTGGGGGGTGGAGATGATGGGGTGGAGGTGGGGGGAAGATGAAAGGAGGCATGCTGGAGTGGGAGGGAGGGAAAGTAAGAAATAATGGGGGAAATTAAAGATGGAATTCATCAGATCAGACTCAACTTTGTTAACTTGTTGTTTGATTAATGCTATTGTATGATTTTACTGACATAATGTCATGTGAAGGATTTATAAAAGTTGGTCTGTAGTCCATAAGATAACAGGCATAATACCAAGTAAGCCTAAACTGAACATTTGACGATATCTTCAGCATAGTTCATTCAGTCTTGCAACCAGTGAGCTACAGTGAATTCTATGAACTTGGCTGCAGGGCAGAATGCCACCCAAAATCTTGCAGAAAACTTGTTGGAAACACTTTGCAGATGCTATTCACAGAGTTGCATTATCACAGGGCAAGACGAGACAGATGCGAAGGATTGCAAAGTCCACTCACAGACATTGTCCAGACACCAGTTGGCACAGAAGCCGATCTCTCGCCGCACGCAGCTCTCTTCATCCCGCCACTGTTCCAATGCCAGGAGTGGGTTTGGCTGCATAGTCTCCAGTGCTGTGCTGATGGTCGACTTGTTCTCTCCTGCAATCACAAACACTCCATGCAGTCCAGCTACTCACACCAAAGCACTACAAGAATCACAGGAATAAGTCAAGTAGTGCAGACTTGAAAAAAAGCAATATGAAATGTTCAATACACTTTCAGACCTGTTACCAAAAATATGACAGAATGATGGTACTAGGGGAGGATGGGAGGGGGAAGAAAGAAAGAAAGAAAAAATATAATAAAAGAAAGCGCCAGTAGGTCGGCCTGAACTTTTTAAATTAAAAATTTTGTTTGAGAAAAAATTAGATTGAACATAATTCAATTGTCTCTTCAGCTGAAAACGGTTTTTTCATATGTAAATGGTGGGTTCCCTTAATGATCATAGGCATGCAATTTGTTGTTTATCATCAATTTCTTTTTTTCTTCTTTTGGGGGGGGCAGGAGGGGGGGGGGGGGGGGGGGGGGCCACAATACTGAAAAAGTCTAGGGTTAGCAGGAAAAAACCAGGGTCTGTTGGGTTACCATAACCACAACTTTTTTTTCCTAAACAGTAACCTCAAGCTGCAAGGCTAAGAATGGTCATGAAGCATTGCTCTCCTCAGGGTAGATGGACCAGGAGTTCAGGGACTCGTGCCCACCACCAATGGTACAAAATATATACAAAAAGGAGAAACAGAACAAGGAAGAAAATAAAAAATAATAATCAAGCCAGACAGCAACTTACTAGTGAGTGCAAATTTCTCCAAGGCCACAATGGAATGAAGTATGACCATAGGGTGTTGCTGTGGATTCTGAAACATAAGGCACTGGTTGAGGTACACAGGAATATCATCTTGGGGGTGACAAAGGCATAACTTAACACACACCAGCTTCCCAGAAAACGATTTGCCTGAAAATGACTCGGTGTGATAGCTACATTGCACAGCCAGAACCAAATGACTGATTTTACCATTTTTCATGCAGTTCTTAGTACACTTTCAGGAAATGCTTCTTTTTTTATGATGGAAAAAAAATCACATAAAGAAGTCAGTGACAATGAATGCACGCTAATAGCACAACACTTACCAGGTTATGTAAGAGGAACTGCAAAACATCTGATGACAATAGTGATACACTGCTTGGACCTGTAACAAGAAATCAACACAATAATGACCAGCACAGCTGAGAGACATGCATGGTTATTCTAACGAACAAAATGTTCTTAAAAAATTCTAACTCAAAATATATATGAATTGCACTTTTCTCCTCCCTTACAAAGAGCACAGATATGTCTACACAAGGCCATCTAATGAGCCACAGCAAGTAAAACTAAGATTGCATTCAACAGAGAAATCAGGAATGTTCAGTGTAAGAAGTTCTTCAAATTCACTCATATGCCTATGTAGGCTTATCGTTTACTGCAACCAACACATCAAATCTGTCAAGCAATGAGATAGTGTCAAGCAATGAGATAGTGTCAAGCAATGAGATAGTGTCAAGCAATGAGATAGTGTCAAGCAATGAGATAAAATTTGGTGATTTTGATTCATGGCCATCCACAACTGCTTCATTTCTCCTCCATCAACTCTTGCCAAATTCTGCACAATAGTCTTCAATAAGACACATGAAGGAATTTCTGGTGTGTTTTTTAAAAATAAGTTCAATCCAAATTACAACAAAATCCACCTCTGCGTATCAGACCGTCACTATATCAAAGGCTCACCTGCTAATTTCTCTGCCAGGCAGCCGAGGATGACCAGGATGTTGCGGATGTACCTCGGTTCCCTGTAGGTCCTGGCTACAGCGCCGTTGTTCAGCTTCAAACAGGTTCGCATCTTCACCAGCACCTCCTGTGCCAAGCATCACAGAAAGCATTGAATGGGATGTTGCCACACTGGCGCAGTTGGCATCAAGGTATTAAAAGATGGGTCTTGGAGTGAAAAAAGGCATCTGCCGCAGCAAGACAGTGTCATGCAGGGGCTGATGAATCACAGCAACTTGGCATGGAGATGTCACATCATCACAGCGTTATTCATGAATCATCAAAGCAACTGGATGTAGCTGTGTGATGTGATGAGATAATCATAACTGCATCCAGCACAGTGGCAAAGTGGGGTGTGACGTCACATGTGTCACCAGCGACATCAGAACGTCAGTGTTTCTGCCTTATGAAGTACATGTACAGAACTACAACATGTTACGACAGCAAACTATAATCATGATGGTTTAAAGAACATTTCTGGATAGAATTCTTCAAAACAAATTGCTCTATGATGCCTCCTTATGTCAAGTGAATTTGGGCACATCTTAGGACACAACCTCCATCCCAAAACACACACCAAACGAAACCACCCACACCCCACCCCCACCCCCCAAGGATATATTCTATACACACAATGAAATCTCTCCCAAACTATTTAAATGTTCTATTCACTGGGCCTTGCCAGTTCTATGTACATAGCTGCCAACCTTCCAAAGTTAAAAACCGTAACATGTGGGGGGTGGGTCCGGGAGGGGGGTTTGCCCCCCTCCCGAATAGCGGGGGTCAGGGGGCGCAGTCCCCTGAAGCTGAAGCCTTTTTTGCAATCTGAAAGGCACATTTCTCATCTCCTGAAAGGAAAACTTATAATAATAATAATAATAATAATAATAATAATAATAATAATAATAATAATAATAATAATAATTTAAAATAATAATAATAATAATAATAATAATAATAATAATATTAATAACAAGAAGAAAAAGAAGAAGAAGACGAAGAAGAAGAACAAGAAGAAAAAGAAGAAAGCCCATTATATTACAAAGCATTAATTATTTTATATAGCTTTTGATTGTTCAGCTTCGCAATTTTTTTTGTGTTTGGTGGTCTTTTCATGGTCGGCTAGATCGTTTCTTCCTCCGTGAGAAATATTCACCGCACATCTGCATGCAGTACAGAAAGCAAACTTTTCACCTCTTGATGGACACGGAGCGGCCCATGGAAACTTTTCCTTGTAAGCCGCAATGTATCGTTGAAATCGTTTCGGCTTCGCATTATTTTTCTCTGCGCTAGTCGAACTCGACGCCATGTTGACTGCAGCCGCTATGCGCATGCGCGAAATTCGCAGAAGAGCTCCCTTCCCGATTCCAGCCAGTAGGCTAGGCCTAGTGCGTTCAAAGGTGGTCAGCTAGGCGCGGAAAACGAGAGCACAAAAACTTCACTCGATAGACTAGCGCAACATGTTGAAAGCCAAAGTTGCTTCGTTTAAAATTTCGTTTTTTTTGTGTGTTTTTTTTGTGAAATCGGAAACCGTATTTTTTTTAGAAAACAACGAAAACGACGACAGATATTAAAAAAACGATTTTTTACGGTTTTTCCGTAACAGTTGGCAGCTATGTATGTATAATAAATTTCCTTAAATTAAAGACACCAGACAGAGGTTGTGGAAGTCTATTATCTTAACCACCTAATTCATCACTGCTCTATCCTTTTTCACATCTGGCCTTCATGGTTCACTTACAGGTACATACAGCTGTAGCCAAATACAGACTCACTCACTCACTCACTCACCCACCCACCCAATCACTATCTTTCTGCCTATCTATGTGCCGGTTTGTGTGCCTGCTTGTGTATCTAATTCCCCCCCAAGGAAAAGCAAACTCCAGCACAGCAACACAGCCCACTGCAAAGCAAGACGCACCTTGGTGGGCAGGGGACTCTCATCCAGGAGCAGGATGATAACCGCGGGGCCCAGGGGGTCGTCCATGGGGATGGTGCGGATCAGGGACTTGACCACACTCAGCCAGCCCTGGTCCCTCTCCGCCACCTTGTGTAGCGTTATCAGCGCCTGTGGAGGCTCCATGTCACTGTAAAACAACATCACTCTGTCAGT
Source organism: Theodoxus fluviatilis (assembly GCA_034096865.1). NCBI lineage: Eukaryota > Metazoa > Mollusca > Gastropoda > Cycloneritida > Neritidae > Theodoxus > Theodoxus fluviatilis. The sequence continues at coordinate 19,252 of JAWQFJ010002471.1, read as the reverse complement.
GATGATACAGTAATGTATCAGGCAAAGCATGAGCATGAGAAGATTGAGAAAATGATAACAGTAATGTCCAGAGCAGCAACAAATTCGCATTTCCAACATTCTCTACATGGATTTTATTGAATTCACTGAGATAATTGCAGGTAACAAGGATAAGGCAACAATGGGTTAATCACATTGACAACTACGCAGCATCATTACATTAGCTGACCGACATCTATCGTCTTTATGTGATAATACCAAAGGGAGGAAACTCCATTTAGCCTACACAGACATCTTGCCAGAGTTGCTTCCCTTACTACAAAAAATGTGCACTGCAGCACTTTAATTTTAATGTCCTGGGGAAAACTTGGCAAACCTTTCATGGATTATCATTTTGATGGGCATAATCAAAGCTGCAAGAAACAGCATAAAATGTGCTGGTAAATTGGGTCTTCTTCAAAACAGAATAAGAAAAAAAGGAAAACTTCCACAAGTGTAAATCTACACTTTACTCTTACAAAACCACTTGTAAGAGCAAGTGCACATGAACAGGAGCACGTGCATGTGCATACATACACACACACACACACACACACACACACACACACACACACACACACACACACACACACACACACACACACACACACACACACACACACACACACACACACACACACACACACACACACACACACACACACACACACACACACACACACACACAAACACACACACACACACACACACACACACACACACACACACACACACACACACACACACACACACACACACACACACACACACACACACACACACACACACACACACACACACACACACACACACACACACACACACACACACACACACACACACACACACACACACACACACACACACACACTCACAAGCAACCCAAACACACGCTGCACCTAACTCACTTGTCAACAAGTATCCTAATGAGGTCCAGCGTCTCCATGACCAGGGAGTCGATGCTCTGCTGGCTGGCACTGTGACTGCTGGTGGTGCCGGCACTGCCAGAGCGGTTCCTGCCCGCCTGCGAGGACATGCCATTGACGGCATTGCGGTGGTTGGAGCGAGCTCCGCCACCCTGAGCAGCCGTGCCCTGGCAGGGGCTGTCGATGCGGTCCCCCCTGGACTTCTGCTTGCACAGGCAGCAGCCCATGGCCTTCAAGGCGGAGGTCAGGGAGTTCAGTAGCTTTGCCCACAACTGGGGACCCACGCTCAGCAGCTTGGTATGTACAGCCAGATGAAGCACCCAGAACAGCACTGCAAGTGGAGTGAATGAATGAATGAACAGATGAATGAATGAACAAATGGATGGATGAATGAACGAATGAATGAATGAACGAATGAATGCATGAATCAATGAATGAATGGAGTTCTAAAGCCTATTAGCCTCTGTAGGCTAGTTAAGGTCAATGCCTATAAAATCACTGAGGTCAGTGAGAGTAAGAGCTTGTCAATGCCTATAAAATCACTGAGGTCAGTGAGAGTAAGAGCTTGTCAATGCCTATAAAATCACTGAGGTCAGTGAGAGTAAGAGCTTGTCAATGCCTATAAAATCACTGAGGTCAGTGAGAGTAAGAGCTTGTCAATGCCTATAAAATCACTGGGGTCAGTGAGAGTAAGAGCTTGTCAATGCCTATAAAATCACTGAGGTCAGTGAGAGCAAGAGCTTGTCAATGCCTATAAAATCACTGAGGTCAGTGAGAGTAAGAGCTTGTCAATGCCTATAAAATCACTGAGGTCAGTGAGAATAAGAGCTTGTCAATGCCTATAAAATCACTGGGGTCAGTGAGAGCAAGAGCTTGTCAAGTCTTGGTTTCCCTAGTTAATCACCTGAAATGAAAATTGTGAAGATAAAAGCAGTGGGTTTGTTCTTACCCCTAACCCACCATAGGGCAGCCCTGCAAAACCAGGAGGGGTGGGGGGGTGGACGACCCATACATGCTAGATTCTCTCTCTCTCTCTCTCTCTCTCTCTCTCTCTCTCTCTCTCACACACACACACACACACACACACACACACACACACACACACACACACACACACACACACACACACACACACACAAACACACACACAAATTAAGTATTTGAATTATATTGCTTGGTGCTGACAGGCATGCAAGTGAAATGATTCAAAAGCATTTTATTTCTGTTAGAGTACTCTCCCTTAACTTACTTGACCAAACTGAAATAAAGACTGTTTCCCAAGTAGTAGAATTATATCAAACTTATTACTGTATATTCATAGGATGCTAGGTGTAAATGGGCTAAAGTGATAATTTTAATTTGAGGATGGTTTGTGTGTGTGTGTGTGTGTGTGTGTGTGTGTGTGTGTGTGTGTGTGTGTGTGTGTGTGTGTGTGTGTGTGTGTGTGTGTTTGTGTGTGTTTTGTGGTAGTAAATTTAACATCAATGACTTGCTGACTATCTGGATCTTTTCTTCTTTCATCTTCCCACAATGGAGTATTCAAAATTGGATTCATTACAAGTAGATTCAACAAATGCACAGTACTTCATACACAGTGGCAGCTGCCAGATATCCCTTCTTCCAAGAGAACCCCTTGACCGTACAAATATCAGGACCATTTCCACCAGCTCCGCCACAAGGAGCCTATGGAAAAGCTGTGTAATATGGAAGGTGTTTGGCTAGGAAAGGGAACTCCTCCCTTGATAGCAGTACAGACTCCAAGCCTGGTACCCAGTCTGCCAAGCCCAGAACATGGCTGCCCTAGCCAGACTTGAACGTGGCTGCCCTAGCCAGACTTGAACATGGCTGCCCTAGCCAGACTTGAACATGCCTGCCCTAGCCAGACTTGAACATGCCTGCCCTAGCCAGACTTGAACATGGCTGCCCTAGCCAGACTTGAACGTGGCTGCCCTAGCCAGACTTGAACGTGGCTGCCCTAGCCAGACTTGAACGTGGCTGCCCTAGCCAGACTTGAACATGCCTGCCCTAGCCAGACTTGAACATGCCTGCCCTAGCCAGACTTGAACATGGCTGCCCTTAGCCAGACTTGAACGTGGCTGCCCTAGCCAGACTTGAACGTGGCTGCCCTAGCCAGACTTGAACGTGGCTGCCCTAGCCAGACTTGAACATGCCTGCCCTAGCCAGACTTGAACATGGCTGCCCTAGCCAGACTTGAAAGTGGCTGCCCTAGCCAGACTTGAACGTGGCTGCCCTAGCCAGACTTGAACGTGGCTGCCCTAGCCAGACTTGAACATGCCTGCCCTTGCCAGACTTGAACATGGCTGCCCTAGCCAGACTTGAACGTGGCTGCCCTAGCCAGACTTGAACATGGCTGCCCTAGCCAGACTTGAACATGGCTGCCCTAGCCAGACTTGAACATGGCTGCCCTAGCCAGACTTGAACATGGCTGCCCTAGCCAGACTTGAACGTGGCTGCCCTAGCCAGACTTGAACGTGGCTGCCCTAGCCAGACTTGAACGTGGCTGCCCTAGCCAGACTTGAACGTGGCTGCCCTAGCCAGACTTGAACATGGCTGCCCTAGCCAGACTTGAACGTGGCTGCCCTAGCCAGACTTGACCATGTCAGGACAACATTCATCATAGGCATATTTACACCTCCATGGATGAAGAAATTTTGCTTAGACTGAGGAGATTTTATGAACAAGAAGGGCAAAGCCCATACGACTCACACGCTTGACCTTGACCTTTATATGACCTTGACCTTCAGGTGACCTTCAAGGTCAAGGTCAACCAACTAAACCTACCAATGACATCATACACTAAGAAATGCTTTACACATTTTTCCTACCAAAATACATGTGACCTTGACCCAAGGTCAAGGTCATCCAAGGTCATGCAACACAAAGCTGTTAATTCAAGACATAGGAAGCACAATGGTGCTTATTGGCACTTTCTACCATGAGATATAATAGTCACTTTTAGTGGTTCACTACCCCATTTTGGTCACATTTCATAAGGGTCAAAGTGACCTTGACCTTGATCATATGTGAACAAATGTGTCTCATGATGAAAGTATAACATGTGCCCCACATAATTATTAAGTTTGAAACAGTTATCTTCCATAGTTCAGGGTCAAGGTCACTTCAAAATATGTATACAATCCAACTTTGAAGAGCTCCTGTGACCTTGACCTTGAAGCAAGGTCAACCAAACTGGTATCAAAAGATAGGGCTTGCTTTGACCTATATACCACTTGTAGCTAAGGTCGCCATTCTCAATAACGTGGGAGAAAATTGGGAAAATGTGAAAAATGACTGTTTTTGAGACCACATTTATGGCTCCTGTGACCTTGACCTTGAAGCAAGGTCAAGTCATTATGTATGTTTTTTGAGGCCTTGTCATCATACACCATCATGCCACATTTGGTGTTGATAGACTTAATAGTCTCCGAGAAAAATCCAACGTTTAAGTTTTTTACGGACGGACGGACGCCCGCCCGGACGCCCGGACGACACGGCTCAGTACATAGACTCACTTTTGCTTCGCATGTGAGTCAAAAATCCAACAGACAGTTTTGTTTTGTTTGCTCAATAAGTCTTGATTCCCTTTAAATGTAAAGCATTGGCAAGTCCCAAGAAATCTTGCAATTCTAGTTGAATGAATGAAAGAATGAACCAGGTTAATGAATGAGTGAATGAATAAATGGAGTTGTATGGTTTATTAGACTTTGTGGGTTATGCAAAGTCATTGTATGTCCACAAGCACTGGAGCTGCTAACAGCATGAACAAGTCAAGACTTCATCCCCTAAGTCCACCTCTTACAAATTCTATTGGGAGACATCCTTCATCCATTCTTCCCCCAAGTACACCTAGGGTATATATCATGAAGTTATAACAAAGCAACAAAAACTACAGTCTAAAAGAAACAAATAAGGTAAAGTGAGGGTTTTATGTAGTCACTTATCGGCTATGTCGGGTCTCTGACAGTTTTACACTTTCCTCCCTCATCATTAGGCCCCTTGATCAATCCTTCACTGGCACCTGACGACAGGTGCAGAGGACACACACAGAGTCAGGTACTACCATCTTCTCCACTACCTGGGAAGTAAGTAGCCCAACCCAGTGCTGACTCATGGCTGCAAACATGAAGAACAGCAGTAGCCTGAACACACCAAATGTGAATATTTGCTCCAATAACACAAAAACTTTTCATAAGGGTCAAAGTGACCTTGACCTTGATGATATGTGAACAAATGTGTCTCATGATGAAAGTATAACATGTGCCCCACATAATTATTAAGTTTGAAACAGTTATCTTCCATAGTTCAGGGTCAAGGTCACTTCAAAATATGTATACAATCCAACTTTGAAGAGCTCCTGTGACCTTGACCTTGAAGCAAGGTCAACCAAACTGGTATCAAAAGATAGGGCTTGCTTTGACCTATATACCACTTGTAGCTAAGGTCGCCATTCTCAATAACGTGGGAGAAAATTGGGAAAATGTGAAAAATGACTGTTTTTGAGACCACATTTATGGCTCCTGTGACCTTGACCTTGAAGCAAGGTCAAGTCACTATGTATGTTTTCTGAGGCCTTGTCATCATACACCATCATGCCACATTTGGTGTTGATAGACTTAATAGTCTCCGAGAAAAATCCAACGTTTAAGTTTTTTACGGACGGACGCCCGGACGGACGCCCGGACGGACGGACGACACGGCTCAGTACATAGACTCACTTTTGCTTCGCATGTGAGTCAAAAACTGACTGGCCAGCACACATCCAGGAAAGAGTTCATGAAAGAATCGTGAGTTAAAACAGGGAAGAAACACTCACATTCAAAATTTTCCTGTAAGGAAGAGTGGTAATTGCTGGTTACAAATTATCACATCCTGTGAAACTATGCTATTCCTGCATTAGAGTTATGGAAGTGATTTGAGTACACTCCTGCACACATTAATTGTCATCATGGACAGTCAAAAGTACTTCAGAATGGACTATGTGACTCCTGAGGTACATATAATTTGCATTTCTATTTTCCATAGGTAAAAAAATAATCTTGATTTAATATTATAAGGATGGGCATCTGTGTGTGACAGATGGTAATATGGGCGTGCATACTTGCATGCTTGAGCACATGTCTGTGGGTGTGGCTGTTTGCACAATTGAAAGTTTTGGTAATATGAGAGAGAGAGAGTTTAGATAAACCCAACCCCTCTCTTCCTGTCAAGAACACACACACACACACACACACACACACACACACACACACACATACACACACACACACACAATGCACATACACACATGCACATGCACACACAGGGAATACGATGATACATTCACAATGGGCATGAAGCTGTTCCAGTCATGCCACACAAGACCAGAGAGCTGTCCAAGGGACCCAGGCCAGGACTGTAACTTAGAATAAGAAGGATACAGCCACAGGAAGTTGGCTGAGAGGATTGGTGCAACCAGGACAGCAGTACTACACATCGTTATGAAGTACAGAGCCCATGTAAAGGCTGTGCTCAATGGCAAAGGATGGACTACTGAATACTGAATGGATAACAGACACTTCACTGTATGATTTAAGTCAACTGAGATGAACAAGCACTTCTATGGACGCAATTGTTGGACGCCCCCCTCACCAGCTGGGCCTGATCCAGTAGCTCAACCGCTGGCGGCCCCTAGCAGTGCAAAAGCACCAGCATTCTCTAAGGGATATGGAATGTGGAAGTTTTATTCTGACATATCGTGACAATTTCATAAATGCTCTACATTTCCATATATACCAGAGTAAAAACCAATTCTCCAAAAGATGAACATCCCAAAGTGACTGGGTCATATCAAACAATTTAAAACTTTCACGCATCATTTTATTTTCATTAAACTACAAAAAATTTGCAAGGAAGCTCAAAAAGCCAAAGCCATGTCATAATTTGTGACATTAACATATTCCAGTCAATAAAATGATGATACTGTGCATAATAAAATCCGTCCAAACTATGGTATACATTGCATCTCTTGGGTGTGGTCTAATATTTATTTTTTTAACCGCTGTATATGCAGGACTCTACATAAATGAAACAGAACACAGGAATAACAGTATAACAGGTGTGACAGGGAATACACAAAACAGTTTACAGGAAGACAGGGCACAGATGGGACAAGCACACATGTAGATGGGACTGTTTTAGAGTGAGACAGGCTAGATAGAGACTTGACCGTGTAACAGTTGTAACAGGGCATATGTACATGAAACAGTTTACAGGACAGGGCACAGGTAGGACAAAACACAGGGACTGTTTATGACAATGTGATTGTGAGTGAAACAGGGTTCATGAGTAGGGCTATTTACATACATGTGCGCGGACACACACACACACACACACACCACATACCCCCACTTGCTCTCCCATCTTCCCTATGAGGACTATGTGAGTAAAAAAGCCTTTTCAGCAAAAGAAATATTTTGATATATGTGAAGATAAATCTACTATATACATGACATTCTTAACACACACACACACCACATACAGGTGCACACACACGCACATGTATAGACACATGCACGCAATCTCAATCTGGTCTCTTTCACAAAATGAAAAAAAAGAAAGTCAGGCCTACCTACCAACTCTGGTCTTGGATGTTTGTTTTTTGTGGTGTGGTCATGTTAACTTAACCACTAGATTTTTAGGGTGGCCCCCCCCCCCCCCAAAAAAAAAACAAAAAAAACAACAACAAACAAACAAACAGATACACGCAATGTAGTGATGGGCAGGCCCAGACAGGACACAACTAGCACAGTTTACAAGTGGGGCAAGTGCAAAATGATGTGGGTGCATTTCATTTGATGCCTTCTGAGAAGGATGTTGGGTCTGCCTCATGACCCAGGTGTCAGCCAAGAATATTCTTTGTCCAGACCTTCAGTCCTGAACTGTGCTGTGATCACTATATGGCTGTCAGGTTCATGGCTTCCTGTCATGTGAGACATGGTGAGAGGATATATATGACAGAGGGCTGAGAGGCTCAGACAGGTTGTTGTTGAACAGGCGGGTTGAACATGGGGAACAAGATCCCATAGATCTACATCAGACACTCTCCTGTGGCACCTCGTGCTGCTTAGGGCTGCCTGTGGTCCGGCTATTGGAGGAGGCCCTAACAGCTCCATGACCACAGGTCCCAACTCAAGTGGGAGCATCCAGCAGCTACAGTCATTTGGAGAACACGGTTGCATCCTAAGGCAGAGTTTTCCACTGACACTTCCTCTCCCAATTCTAATAAGGTTCAATCTGCCCAAACAGTCTGCATTGGACATGCTGGTCACCATACTCATGGCAAGCTTGCAGGACATCCAACAGCGTGGAGTGACAGAAGAAATATTCAATAAAATGTTCGACAAGCATCACTCTAGACTCAACAGAGACCTTGGGTTTATGAAGCACTAAAACTAGTAAAAGTGAACCAGTCATACCCCCACACATGCCGAGGGCACATGCGCATGCCCAAAAGTAGTCTCCATCACTCTGGACACCAAGAAGTTTGGATTTCCAAGACTCCTATAGTCATGAATACACATTCTCTTATCTTTGGCCAACAAAGGAGGCTCCTCCGAAAACTCGCTACACTCCAAACTGCTTTTTTCCGGGCCACGAATAAGATCACTAAAAAATTTGTTGGACTGGCTGGTCACCACAAATCCCTCTACCATCTCCCTATTCAAGAGCAACCTAGTTACATTGGTGGAACATAGAAGGCATCATGTGGATTGGATACATCTAGATGTAAAAGTAAGCCAGCACCTGACTGGAAATAGAATGCTCTCAGGGTAGTGCTTATTGTATGAATATGGCATGTAAGTGTGCATGTCATTTTTATACATGCTTGTTAACTCTTAATTTAAAATCCTGTTCCACCTATTAACGCCCACCCTGCTCAATCCTGTACCGCCCATAGCCACCCATCTCACATGGCTGTTACTGGACTGATTTTTTTACAATTTGCATAGGACTGGGGAATGAAACACATGAACAACTTACAGGACCTTAAGAGTTAATTTGCAACAAACAATGCACCTGTAAGCACCACAACTAGGAAGTGATGTGCAGAAGTGCAGTTTGAAATGTGCACAGTCCTAGGTGAAATGAAATGTCACTGTATGGAACTAACATCTTTATCTATATTATTTATAGTATTTGGTTAATAACAGTCACACTCACAGAGATGTTGCTGGCTAAGGCTTCCCCCATTGAATGAATGAATGAATGAATGAATGAATGAATGAATGAATGAATGAATGAATGTATGAATGAATAATTTCAATAAATGAACAAATGAATAACAAATTAATGAAGTTTTACAGCCTATCATCCTTTGTAGTCTATGAAAGGCAATTGATTGCAAATCACTAAAGTTGGTTGGAGTAAGTGCAAATAAAAACCGCTGGCGCTGAACCTCCAGGTTTTGGTATATTTAAAAAAAAAGAAAAAGATCGGGTTCGAACCCGCAACCTCTCGAGAAAAGATGGGGAAAAAACACACATGAACAAAAACACAATAAACCAGGTCGGGTTGGAACCCACAACCTCTCGAAAAAAGAGAAGAAAAAAGTTTCAGCGCAGAATCGAATCTGGTCATGCATGACCACGAGTCCAATGCTCTACCACACGAGCCATTAGACTTAGAGAATTGATATGACACTGAGACAAAAGTTCGCCACCCTAAAGTGGACAATGCTGGTGGAAAAAAAATCTATATTTTCATTTGTTTGTTTGTGTTTCATGAAAGTGTTGTGTATGAAGTATCTTTATTTATGGATAAAAAGATAATAGTTGTTGTGGGTTTTCTGTAATTT
>JAWQFJ010002470.1:25496-35418 GCA_034096865.1 Theodoxus fluviatilis | reverse complement strand
CGAGTGCAGCTGACCCCGTTTTTGGCATACCGAGGGAAATTCTGCTGACGTTTGGTGGTGGAAGTCTTCGGGGTGGAAATATGCCGTTACTCACATAGGGCAGCAAAGAAAGATCGTTCCTTATCGACTGTGTCGAACTTTTTTTCCAAGACATGATTTGCTGAAATTCTCGTGAAGGATTGTCACGTAATTCAGCAACATAGCGCTTATCTACAAACTCTGGGTGAACCAGTGGACAGCGAAAGAGGAAGAAAGCTGTGGAGTTGGGACGGTGGAAATGTACGAATTCGATGTAGATTTGCATGAAATCATTGCTCCTCAAATCTTAACTGAGCAACTGTCAATACAAAATGATAACTGAGCGCTGTGTTCAAACCATTTACTTGCGATAACTGCCACACAGCAAGTGCTTCGTTCCGAAATCCAGACCGCAGTTCGGGACATCTTCATTCCAAGAATAAATATTAATACAAAAATCATTTTCTACGTGGAAGTCAAAATGACTACTGTTTGTTCCTGTAGAGATTTAAACAGAAGTTTTGTTTTCGATAACTTTAATCCTTTCTTCCATCGTTGGCAATATTAACTCGGGGATTTTGTGTGTGTGTTTTTATATATATATATGCAAAGACAAAAATATGTTTCTATAATCTTAAAAGTTCCATATTTAATTCAAGCCATAGGCGCCCCATAAGGTTCCACTATTATGCACTTGTTAATGCTAACTATCGTTGTGAATGTGAGGTTGCTGGCCAACTTACTGGCGACGACGTCCACGGACTTGTTGGACGGACCACAGAAGAGAACCTGCTTTTTGTCTTCTCCCTCGTCCTTCCTGATGGAGTTGATCTTGTGGAACAGGTAGATCAGCTTCAGGCCCGTGTAGGTCTTGCCCGTGCCTTTCAACACACAATGCAGATTGCAACGTTGATATTATTCAAATAAATAAGTAATAGTTATTGTCATACCACTTCCTTGCTCCATACGGAATATCTAACCGACATTGATAAGGCTCACAAAAGAAGACAATGCAACGAAGCATATGCCAAGAACTAAACAAATTTTTTTTTACAATTAAGGACAAGGATTAACTCAAAAACAAGACCTTAATGGCAACATGTGTTATAAAATTACTTAATATAACTTTAACAGTCACATTTCAACACACACGCACGCACGCACGCATGCACGCACGCACACACACACACACACACACACACACACACACACACACACACACACACACAACGATATTTGCCACAAACGGCACCTCAAGGTAAGGTCCTAAAGAATTAACGTTAGCAGAATTTAAGGACAAGGAAAAATCAGAGCACGAAGAAAGCAGCAACATTGTCACACGTTTTAGAGTAAGAGAAGGAGATACCTGAAGCAGTACTCAAGTAAAGATTTGTTATCGCTACGATGAGCCACACAGCTAGGTAAGGGGGATGGGGGTGGGAGTTTAGAGAACCTTCAAATAAAGATTGTGATCGATACGATGAGGCATAGAGCTAGGTAAGTGGGGGTGGGGTGGGTTAGAGAGGCTTCAAGTAAAGACTGATCGATACAATAAGGCATACCGCTAGGTGGGGGGGGGGGGGGGGGGATTTAGAGAAGCTTCAAATAAGATTGTGATCGATACGATGAGGGGTAGAGCTAGGTAGGGGAGGAAGAATTTAGAAAAGCTTCAAGTAAAGATTGATCGATGCGAGGAAGCATTGAGCTAGGTAGGGGGGGGAGAAGGATTTAGAGACACTTCAAGTAAAGACTGTGATCGATACGATGAGGCATACAGCTAGGTGGGGGGGATATTGGGGGAGGGAGGATTTAGAGAAGCTTCAAGTAAAGTTTGTGATCGATACGATGAGACATAGAGCTGGGAGAGGAGGGGATTAAGAGAAGCAAAATAGAGTAGAGTTTGCGCTTCGCTGCGCAATCTTTTTCTCAGCGTTTTTGTGTCGGACTAGCTTCACGTCAACTCCTGCCGTTACCTGGAGGTCCTTGAATCAGGGAGAAGGTGTTGGTCAGAGCTGTCTCGATGGCTACGTGCTGGGACGGGTTGTTGCGGGGAATCGCGGCCTGTTGATAATTGAGGTCCTTCTCGATGCGCTCCGCCAGGTCTTGTCTATCCTTGTCTGTGATGGAATGGAAAAGCAGAGCAGTTGCACACCATGGAACAGACACAATAGCTACAGTGCCATAGCAGGAAATGAGGAGTGCAGAGATATGCGTCCATGTACATGCACGCACTAGTGATCCTTTTAGTTTTAGGACCAGACACATATTCTTGAATGAAAAATGTCAGTGTTATTAAATCAAATCCGGTGTAACGAACGCACGTTCAAACACAAGTTTGTACATACATGAATGCATGCTCGCACACACGCGCGCGATCGCACGCACACACACACACACACACACACATTGAAAACAAACATATTCACACACACACGCGCGCGCGCCACAAGGCCAATATGCCAAGAAACCGTTGGAAATTCACTTGACACTTTTTGAGTACAAATCAAGAGGGATGCTTACCAAGTGGAGGCACTGCCGTTCGAAGAACAATGGCTTTGACGAGCCCAAGAGCTGCCCTCTTTTTCTTTCTTTGTTTCTCTTTCTTTTTTTCCTCTTTGGCATCGTTTGTCTTCTTCCTGAACTCAGGGACTTGTTCATTCTCTTTATCTCGCTTTTCCAGTTCTTCCAGCATCCGCACAGCTCGTCTGAAGGATGCAAAAATATGCGTCAACATTTCAGCTTCAGTGTTGGGATTTTCAATTGCTACAAAAATACCCACCATAGAGGAGAAAAAGAAAGCATTTTGCATTGCTTCCGAAGAACATTTTCGTCGCTATCCCAACCCCATAGAGATAAAATTCTGCATCACACTATTAAGAGGCAGATCTGAAAGACAGATGAAGGTCAGTCTTTAATTGTCAAAACTCTGGCGCTGTCACTGAAAATATTCGCGTTCACTGGATCCACACTCCTTCTAGCAAGACGCTCGCATTTTTAAATCCAAAACGTCATCATTCATTCTCGTTATCTACAAGCCAGCTGTCGACTTGATTCAAATATTGAAAATGCCCTTAATTATGAGGCCTCATACCATAGAATCAGCTGATCATTACCTTAAACCATTTCGGGGTAAAAACAGCGAACAAGTGTAGATCGGAGTAGATATGTCGCTTTGAGGAGTATCCATGTTATGGGTTGTACATCCTCATATATATTATACATGATTGGTCATTTGAGTGAATAAACCTCTAAATGTGAGTAATCTTGGATAGTGTTGTGATTGACTGATGAAAAAGAAAATCCAAAGAGGGCTTCACTGATGCACCTCATATTGCTAAAGTCATGTTAAATCTCGTCAAGCATATTCATGAATTGGATAAGGAATCTCACATTCTTCAAAATCCAATGTATGTGACACGCTGGAATGCGTGTGTGTGTGTGTGTGTGTGTGTGTGTGTGTGTGTGTGTGTGTGTATGTGTGTGTGTGTGTGTGTGTGTGTGATTGCGTGTGTGTGAATATGTGCGTGTGTGTGTGTGTATGCGTGTGTGTGTGTATGCGTGTGCGTGCATGCGCGAGTGTGTGTTCGTGTTGGGTGTGTGTGTGTGTGTGTTCGTAGTGTGTGTGTGTGTGTGTGTGTGTGTGTTCGTAGTGTGTGTGCGCGCGCGCGTGTGTGTGTGTGTGTTTATGTGTGTGTGTGTTTGTGTGTGTTTGTGTGTGTGTGTGTGTGTGTGTGTGTGTGTGTGTGTGTGTGTGTGTGTGTGTGTGTGTGTGTGTGTGGGGGGTGTGTATTCAAAAACTTGTTCTTTTAACTTTCAAAAAATATGCGTCACTAATAATCAGCAAAGGTAGGCTCGTAACAAGCAAATGATTTTGTAATGCACCACAAAACAGGTCATAAGTCGGTATTTGAATTTTAAAAATTAGCGGTATTGTTTTCAAGCTGACGGTTTAAGCTCGCGAGTGGTACCGAAATGATATTTTAATCTGTAAAGTTCTTACAGTGACACCTATTCAAATAGATACTACAACGCTGGAGAACATTGACACACAAGCGTTAGAACGGCACATCTGATTGGTCCAACGTCAAGTTGTTTGCGTCACGGACTATGTTTATATTCTGAAACAGACGACGCTACAAGGAAAATTCCACTGCAGAAAGAGAGCGACAGAACGAGACTTGCAGCGATGTATGATATGCAGGTATGAGCAGAAGCCTTCACGCCGAGGGAAAAGCCTTAGTTGGGCCAATGTAATCCTGATTATCTTTTTGTGTTTATATAGTAAGGGATATACTAGCCTCTTTTAACAGTATTACATGTTGGTTTGCGTAGTATGTCGGCAATATATTGAGTCTAGATGTGTAATAGAATCAGAAGAACTGAAAACAGAACATGCACCTGGTTGACCCCAACTGATGCTACATGGGTGAATCTCTAAAATGGCCACTGCAACGATTGACCCAATTCAGGGTCAATTACATATATTTATGTTATTTTATACTTTAAAATGTCTTTACACCTACCTCTCCGTCTCTGCGACTGGCATGATCTGAACCAATCCCGTCACTTTGGGCGTGGCCAGGAGAGGCTCAGGAGGCGGGGTACCGTTGGGGTTGAGTTCAAAGGTCACTTCGATCTTGTCATCGGTCGTCTCCTTGTTCAGTCGCCGGATGGACGTCACGTGACCGTGGCCAATCCAGACCCAGCCCTTGACGCAGGGCGCGTTTCTGTCGTCCGGGGGCGTGGTCGCCTCCTCTGGGGACTGGGGCTGACTCGACGCGCTTGGCCGAGTTTTCCTGCTTTCCCGGACCTTCCCTCCGTCCTTGGTGGGGACTGCCGCCATGGCTGAGGCCCCGGGCGTCTGCTGGGACCCGTGTTGCTCCACCGGGACGCGGATGCAAAGATATTCCGAGCAAGTGCCAATCTGCAACCATAAACATTTCCTTGAAGACTTTCTGCAAAGGTCAAACTGTGTTCTGCACGACATTTTGGACACGCCGAGATGCTGGCGCCCCAATAAAGGTCTTTAGATATTCTTTGAAAATGATATAGAGTACATGACCATCTGACATTTGGTAAGGCAGTTATGGGCTGTCAAAGATGGCAAATAGGCAAAACTTCAATTTTTTTTTAATCGAACGTTAAGGAACAAGGGGATGGAACTAAGCATAAGAATCGTTAACATGTTTCAGAGCCTCTTATCGTCTTCTGTTCTAAAAGAACCCGGAGAAAACGGTCTGTCAAAGTAAAGGTGACCCCCGAGACCTCAGCAATGCCACAACACGGCGATAGCGTTGAGGTGGTGCTTGGCGGCAGTGAAAGTACATTTTACGTTGCATTGCGCAACCTCCATTGCTGTTTGGCTCCTAGCTGATTTCGCAACATACAAACATTTCCTTTTGTAAGTCACTTTCATTCTGAATTCGCTGCAACAACAAAACAAGGCGCGCGGATATCAGACTCTTCAAAAGAGCCATAATCCTCAAAATGGCTAACTTAGACTTCAACTTCCATTTCTGAGCTGTATCTCAAAATCGACAAGTTGTCATGCAGTACTGATTCCGTGAGGAAGAGTCACTTATGATCCCTGATAAACGAATAGCAACACAGCAACGACAACCTATTACGGTAAGTCGCTTTGGTTCACTGAATGTAGTGTCAGGGTTGATTTTTCAACTCCATGTGGTGCGAGGACTGCTATATAATCAGTGCACCGGCATCTGTCCGGGACACATTGAGAGAACGGCAGTCTAAGGAACCCTTATCAGCAGGACTGTATGTCGCTCTTTAAGAAAAGCGGTTGCCAAGGTCTGCTGAATGTCAGAGAAGGAGGCACTGGCAGCAGCATTCTCAGCCCCAGCTAAGGCAGTTGTTCATGCCTTTCCCGGCGTAGACTATGTGCATCAAAAACTGATCCGATTTGCCACCAAATGATACACACTATGCATCACAATCATCATCGTCGGATACTCGGGATTATGGACAGACACCATAAATTACCCATACGCACTCTCGTTGCTGTCTCCCTGATCCTGAATGTCAGAGAAGGAGGCACTGGCAGCAGCATTCTCAGCCCCAGCTAAGGCAGTTGTTCATGCCTTTCCCGGTGTCACAGGATATTTCGGAACCGGACGAATCGGAACCATTCCGATTTATCATGGCCCTGGTGAAAGGATATTTCGGAACCATTCCGATTTATCCTGGCCCTGGTGGCAGGATTTTTCGGAACCACCAGGATATTTCGGAACCGTCTAGAAGGTCATTAGCCCACAACTCACTGTACTCCAGCGCGTGAGTTTTCCCACGCCTGTGGCAAACAAGTGTTCTGTTGCGGAAGAATGTGAAGGGAATTTGTAGACTATGGGTAGCTAAAGAATTGTGTAGAATTGCTTGTGTTTGTGCTTGCATTTTCCTTCCCTCACACACACACACACACACGCACGCACGCACGCACGCACGCACGCATGCACACGCTCAGACACACACACTCAGACACACGCACACGCACGCACTCACACACACACACCCGCGCGCACACACACACGTATACACACGCACGCACGCACACGCATACACACACGCGCGCTCACACACGCACGCACACATACATACGCACGCACACACACAGACACCTCCCCCCATACCCACCCACCGACACACACACACGCGCGCGTGCGCGCGCACACACATACACACACACACGCACACACACACTCACACGCACATGCACAAGCACACACACATACATACATGCACACACACACATACACACACACACACTTTGTTTTTAGTTTACGACTTTTTCTAAACAGATTGTGAAGAGTTTCTCACACTTTGCTGAGGTTGTGCAATAAATCTCTTCTCAACTAATGAAAAGCTTCTCAAAATTCCAAAACGTAGTGCAAAATCTTTTGGTGAGCGTAGTTTTAGTTTCAACGCCCCCTCTGTCTGGAACTCGCTGCCGACTGGCCTGCGTGACGCACCCACTTTACCTATTTTTAAGTCGCAACTGAAGACTCACATGTTTCGACTGGCTTTTGCTTGATTGTAGGTTTTTTCTCATGATCATGTATGTTGTTGTATCCATTCTCAGGTCAGTAAGTTGTATTATGTGTTGTATTATGTTGGTAAGCTTGCTGATGAATGTCTGCGTGTGAATGTGGTTATGTCAGCGCATTGAGTTGTACAGAAGTGCGCTATACAAATGCTATTCATTATTATTATTATTATTATTATTAAACTCATGAAAGCCAGCCTACTTTAATGAATTAGCCCATGAGAGAGAGAGAGAGAGAGAGAGAGAGAGAGAGAGTCAAACTTAATGATTCAAAGACCGAAGCTCTCCTGGTTGGCGGTAGAGGCGAATTCGATCAGGCCCTGAAACTAACCATAGGCCAGAGTGAGATAGAATTCTCAAAGTCTGTTAGGAACTTGGGTGTCATGTTCGATGATGATCTTTCTATGAGAGTTCATGTGAACAAAGTTTGCCAGCTAGCTTACTACGAGTTAAGGAAAATTGGCACTATTCGTCACTATCTTTCACAACAGGCCACTCAAACCCTTGTCACTTCCCTTGTTCTGTCCCGTCTTGATTATGGAAATTCTCTTCTTGCCGGCATTCCTGGCACTCTGCTAAACAAACTGCAAAAAGTCCAAAACACTGCTGCTAGATTAATCTTTAGATGTCCCAAGAGAACTCCCACATCCAAACTCCTTCGTGCACTGCATTGGCTCCCCGTCGCTCAGAGGATAGAGTATAAGCTAGCCATTATGTGTTTCAACTTCTTCAATCAAACTGCACCACACGCACTCAAAGAAATTCTCACTGTCTACACCCCCGCTAGAAATAACCGTTCAGCTGCAGACACCAAAACGTTAAATGTCCCCCGTCGCAAAAAGATAACCCAAGGACAGCGAGCTTTTTCCTACATCGGCCCTGTAACATGGAATAGCCTACCTTTCCCTGTCCGTCACTCTAATTCCATGTCCCAGTTCAAAACCTCCCTCAAGACACACCTGTTCCGGTCAGTCTTTCCTGACGAGCAGTGAAGGCGCCTCTTTTATGTTTCGTGTTTTGCCTGCTACTTAATTAATTGTATTGTATTCAAATTTTTCTTTTTATTTCAATTGTATAGTGTGTGAGTGTTAGAATGCTTTGTATGAGTGTAGACTTTATCATTGTACACGCCATGAGCTTGCCTATTAGGGAAGGTATGTGCGTTAGAAATAGTCTGTATTATTATTATTATAGAGAGAGAGAGAGAGAGAGAGAGAGAGAGAGAGAGAGAGAGAGAGAGAGAGAGAGAGAGAGAGAGAGGGGAGGGGGGGGAGTGATTTGATGTCGGCCTAAAACCAAGCTTGGCCATAATGGACATACATCAGGTTAAAACATTCAGATATTCATATGTACATGAATGTTAAAATAGATATTATATTACGGCCATCGAAATGGCATGAATAGCATATTCATACATCGTCGCAGGTATGACCTTATGGTAGCTCACCGCCTCGGTATCAGAAACACTTCTATACCAGTTGGTGGAGAGAGAGAGAGAGAGAGAGAGAGAGAGAGAGAGAGAGAGAGAGAGAGTTAATATGTATAACCGTATACACAAATGTGACAAGGTGACTTAGAATCCTGAAGGAGTTTAACAACAGTTTCTGTAAAAATCTGTATGTATTATTACTCGTACTTAAAAAGCAGTCTGTAGCTGCTTGAGCATCTTTAATAAAACAACGTACATTAAACATCGTTTAGTCAAGGTAAATTGTTCTTTGTTAGCGTAGTAGTTTGTTTCACTCTGATTTGAAACCTTCTAGAAACTCAGAAAATCATACGAAAGCATCTAGAAGGTGGTTCCGAAATATCCTGGTGGTTCCAAAATATCCTGCCGCCAGGGCCAGGATAAATCGGAATGGTTCCGAAATATCCTAGGATTTTTCGGAACCGGTTCCGATTAATCCTGGTTCCGAAATATTCTACGACACCGGCGTAGACTATGTGCATCAAAAACTGATCCGATTTGCCACCAAATGATACACACTATGCATCACAATCATCATCGTCGGATACTCGGGATTATGGACAGACACCATAGACTACCCATACGCACTCTGGTTGCTGTCTTCCTGATCTTGTGGACAGGTTGGCCTCCGAGGTCAAGGCCACGTCCAGCGCAGAACTCGGTGAGCAAGGTGAAGGTCCCTCCCCGCTCTCTGTTGAACTCCAGCTGCACGTGCTCCACCACCACGCTGGCGTCCTCCTGCACGCAGGCAGTCACCGCCTCCATCTTCAGCAGTGGCGTCCACAGTCTGCAGTCAGGACAGGCGTGCTCAGCGTGGGCAGAATGACAAAATGTCTTCTCATTACAATTGTCTGATTCAAGTCTCAATGGTCCTCAATGGAGGAATGTCTCAACGTATTGACAATCCTTTTTAAATTCTAATACGTCACACATTAGGGATGTAAAGAGGCACAAATCAAAATATGTACGAGAGTGTATATATTAAGAAACACAGAGTGAAATACAGAGATAAAAACATACACACGCGAGCGCGCGCACACACACACACACACACACACACACACACACACACACACACACACACAATTTTAATGAGAGACTGAGAGAGAATAAATGACAAGCAACCGATAATTGTTCTTTCTTGAGCCGATAAGGCCCTGAAAAGGGCCGTTTGGGGGTGGTTCTGCAGCCGATGAGGTAAGGTTTCCCGCTACGAGATGGAGAGGTGGCGGGTTGGCAGGGGCGTGCAGCGGCGCTTTGGATCTCTTCTGGCAAGCTTTCGAAGTAACAACTCCTTCGTCAGGCCAAAGTGACATGGCTGGCTACGAGATAGGAAACCCTTCCCTCATCGGCTCCAGAACCACCCCCAAACGGCTCTT
>JAWQFJ010002470.1:17996-20496 GCA_034096865.1 Theodoxus fluviatilis | reverse complement strand
TGGGGGAAGTGAAGTGGCAGTACGCCTCCTCGCCCAGGGAAAAGTGGCCGTTGCCCATCTCCTCCTGGTCTCCGTTCCGCTGTGCGGCCCTGGGGTTGGAGCAACGATAGACGGCGTACTCCTGTAGCGCCGCCCAGCGTTTGAAGGTGAGCTGCTGGAGAGGGTGGCGGTCGTCTGAGCAGAGGATTCTGGTGACTTGCTCCATGTCACCTTCCTCCAAAGCAGTGTGCAGACTGCGCCAGATGTCTCGCCTTACGGTCACGTAGGACATCTGCAGGCAGGAAGACAATGGAGGTCCTAGTTATATTGCGAAAGATGAATACTACTACAGCATACAATGGTAGACCATGTTGTGAAAAGTGTCTCCTCGATACACATTCAGGTTGAAAACTGTGCAGTAAAACACATGTGAGAAGGCAGCAGTAGCAGCAGCAGCAGCAGCAGCAGCAGCAGCAGCAGCAGCATTCTGTTGTTTAAAAAATGACATTCAGTACATTTCAAGAACACTTACGCTTACCTTCCTTGTCACTACTAGCATGAATCCTTACTTCTTAGTCTTTTGTGGCTCTCACGATGTTGCATGACAAGCGATCGATGGACTACACAGCTGAGGTAATGTCCATGGCGAATTATAAACAGTTTCTCTGGTACCCCCTCCTGCTTTTTGCTATTTCTGCTCTGTTAGTATATGTATGTTGTCAGCTCTTTAAAATCAAGCTACCTCTTTTTTATAATTCTGCCTTGACTGTTGGCCTTTTTCAGACTCAATTACCGCTCATAACGATTGGCTACAGTGACCTTCTTTTGCCCTTTTAAATATGAATATGCAAAGTTTCTCTAGAAAGACTTTAATTAAAAGAAGGCACATGTGTGGCGCACAAACGACATCACGGCCAACTTAAGTTGCTGTAGTCTCCTCAACAACACCCTACCTTGGTACTATGCTCAGAGCTCCTCACGCGCCACTCTTTGGCCGAGAGTAGCGTCCCTTGAGGCAGCTTCCGGTCCTGTAGCGACATCAGGAAGTGACAGGTGGCGCCACCCGTCTCCAGCCACTTCCGGAGCTCGTCTGCTTTGGGCGCATCCTGACTGCGCAGCAGGGTGGCGTGGGGGAAGGCTGCGAAGAGGCGCTGTGCGATGTGGAGGTTGGTCTTCACCATGAACTCCTCCACCAGGGCGTGGGCCTCCCTGGCCCCCTCCTCCTCCTCGCGTCCGCTCAGACGTGGGTCTTCCCATCTGCAGTGGCGGGCTGCTCCCTTCAAGCGCTGCTGACGAAGCTGGACCGCCAGGGAGTTGAGAGTCTTCAAAGCCTTGACCAGCGCCTCGGGGTACTCGCCAGCTGTGTTGTGGCCGTCAATGATATCCTGGGCCTGAAGAGAAATATTGCAGGCTGTGAGTGCGGTTAGGTATTTCATAGACGGGTGGAGGAAACAAAAAGGAATGATGGATGGATAGATTGATGGACGGATGGATGGACGGATGGATGGATGGATGGATGGATGGATGGATGGATGGATGGATGGATGGATGGATGGATGGATGGATGGATGGATGGATGGATGGATGGATGGATGGATGGATGGATGGATGGTAGGATGGATGGTAGGTTGGATGGATGGATGGATGGAAGATGGATGGATGGATGGATGGATGGATGGATGGATGGATGGATGGATGGATGGATGGATGGATGGATGGATGGATGGATGGATGGATGGATGGATGGGATGGATGGATGGATGGATGGATGGATGGATGGATGGACGTATACATGGATCGATGGATGGATGGACGTATACATGGATCGATGGACGGACGGACGAAAGGATGGACGGATGGACGGACGGACGGACGAAAGGATGGAAGGATGGACGGATGGGTTGATGGTGGATGGATGGTGGATGGATGGTGGATGAATGGTGGAAAGGGTTTTACATTTTATCAGCCCCACTATATTATTATAAGGCCATGACATTGCAAGAAACGGTTAGAGAAAGAATGTAGTCTTGATTTTCCTATTTATTCACCTTTCACGAATCGACTGGGAAGCTGGGTTGGTTATATTCCTACCCATTAACCATAGGGAAATATAAATAAATAAAAAGAATGATACATCATATGTGTCTATACCCCAAAGCCTATAATGAAATTCAATAAACTGCCATGCCAGCACAGAACATAGCTCAAAATGAACACATACGCATTTTCTAGCTCGGTATGACGACAACATATCGCTACAATTGGTGTACGTTTGTTTATACGAGCATGCGTACGTGCGTGCGTGTGTGTGTGTGTGTGTGTGTGTGTGTGTGTGTGTGTGCGTGCGTGGGTGCGTGTGTGTGTAAATGAGTAAGTGAGAGTGACACAGACAGATGACTAAACACACGAGAGGAAACAACTTAGACAGAAATTCAAAAGGAACTAACTGACACGGCTGCCTACACGCAGTGACAGGTTTGTCCATAGACTGACAGGCGAGCAGACATACAACGTGAAATGA
>JAWQFJ010002470.1:0-17986 GCA_034096865.1 Theodoxus fluviatilis | reverse complement strand
TTAATCTGAGTCTCGGTCCGCTTTCTGTTGTGCACCTTGATCATCGAGCTGTTAGCTTCATCCTTTATTGACACCTGCCAACAAAGACGGCATCAGACAGATAAGACGACAAAGTATGTTACAGCAACATCTCCACTTCCTGGTGGAAATTCGAGCCCAATTTCTGGCCACACACAAGGATTAATCCCCAGCACTGCCCTGAAAGAAAGCAGATTTTATTCTTGGGTGGGGAGAAGCAATAAGAGTTAAGTACCCTGTACGATGACTCAACTCAAGCCCTGCGTTCTGTTGCACTCGGCTTCATCTCTGCTACAATGTAGCAGCCTCAGGAGTTTTGATTGGTTGGTTTTATTTAATAACTTAAAAAGCACATTATCATTTAAAATATAGGGTTTTGGAGGCCCTCTTTGAATACACGAATCCCCAAAATTATTTCACACTCAAATGTATCCCTCTTGATCGAAAAAACGACTTAATAAAAGCATTCGGGTCGATTATTATCGATACACATTCGTGCAGCCTCTAACGCCGCTGCCGCTAGGTACAGGTGACAGAGAAAGAGGGCTTTAACCACTGGACTCAAGCCCCGATGTTTCCTCAGGAACCCACAAGCTCGGCCTCACCATGGAGTGGGCCGTACCTGAGGTGGATTTCCTAGGACCAGAACAAGCTAGCGAAGTTGGTCAAAAGCAAATCCAACCGAGGTGCGTTTCGTTTCGAAAGGTATTTTGAAAATGTTCAGAAATGAGCGCACAATGCGAGCGCCTGTGTGGACTGTTCATCTAGGAGAAAAGCTTTTGGCTTCAAGGTTATCATTGACCTGCTGATACTATCAACAGGTAAAGCAAATACTTTCTTGAAGAGCCGATTCATCATTGAGATTTCTCTGCAATGCGAATTGCGTGTCATGAGTTTCATCTCTAGAATGAGGTTTACAGCGGCTGCCTTGGCAGCTTCGTGCGTAATTTTGATGTTGCATCGACGTTTTTTCGACGTTCTTAGGATACACGCATCGCCATGCAAATAGTGGGCTTCAGCTTCCAGTTATTTGCATTGACCATTGTGTTCTAGTAATTTGTTTTCTTGGCATATATTTGCCGAAATCGAACCAGACTACTATTTTGCCAATGGTTGATAGCGCTTTCAACTTCTATGAAAAGGGAATTTCTGTTATTGAGGCATTTTAAATTACCGCAAACACACATACTTTGGTTGCTGTCTCCCTGATCCTGTGGACAGGTTGGCCTCCGAGGTCAAGGCCACGTCCAGCGCAGAACTCGGTGAGCAAGGTGAAGGTCCCTCCCCGCTCTCTGTTGAACTCCAGCTGCACGTGCTCCACCACCACGCTGGCGTCCTCCTGCACGCAGGCAGTCACCGCCTCCATCTTCAGCAGTGGCGTCCACAGTCTGCAGCCAGGACAGGCGTGCTCAGCGTGGGCAGACTGGTCAGAAGACCTCATGTTATGGTCAGTCGTCTGATACAGGTTCTGGTAATCGCCTGAATAGGTGGGTAAATATCGTACGTCTCGACAATCCTTTATATGTTC
The DNA here is from genome assembly GCA_034096865.1 of Theodoxus fluviatilis. Lineage (NCBI taxonomy): Eukaryota > Metazoa > Mollusca > Gastropoda > Cycloneritida > Neritidae > Theodoxus > Theodoxus fluviatilis. The sequence continues at coordinate 16,440 of JAWQFJ010002470.1, read as the reverse complement.
ACATTAACGGTACTTGGCCCAAAGATTAAGTGTGCGTGCGTATGTGTGTGTATGTGTGAGTGTGTGTGTGTGTGTGTGTGTGTGTGTGTGTGTGTATGTGTGTGTGTGTGTGTGTGTGCGCTTGTGTAAATGTACACATTGATATTGAAAGGCTTTTGACCGTGGGAAACCAATATGAGGAGGCCTGGACGTCAACCGCAAAAGAACACCGAGTTTGAGAAATCCCGTTGACGTCATCTATGCGCTACATCAGCATATTTCATGCAAACATGAACATGTCCATAAAATACAACAAAAACCTGAATAATGGTTATGGTAATTTAAAATTGGGAACATGAATTTGACTATTTATATTGCACTGATTTGTGAACGGGCAGAACAGTGAGACTGACAGAAGTGTAGAGTGCGCAATGTTTCGTCCCTGTTTTCCATCTTTCCCCAGAGAGTTTTTGTATCGAATAGATGTGTATCAATACTTATGTATGTTGCACGCACACTTCATCATTAACTCGAATGCATTAACAAGGTCATTCGAGTTCAAGAATTGTAATTTTACCAACTGATTTCCACATGCGGATAACAAGGGTTTGTCTGATGCGCACCATATATCCTTATACGTGGCTGAAATAAATTGTGTTTTTATTACATATAAAAGTCCCTCGTCCTTAAAGAACGACAAAAAAATGGAACTTTTTTTCCCAGTAGACTCCGCGCAAGAAAATACATGCAAATAGAACGGGCTAAAATTGAAATTTTCTGCAACATTTAAGGTATCTCCGAAAACTGTTTCCAACAAGTAATTTGGATGAGACTGCACGTATACCAATTCTACAGGAAAGAACAGTAGCGAAACTCAAAAGAGAATGCTAGTGCTATAGAGTCAGATGAGAGATTCCAGCCACTCAATGCCCACCAGAGCGCCCTCTGTCACTTTGTGGATTTGTTGTGTTTGCCTGGTGATCGCGTTCAGTTTCCACAGACTTCCAAGAAATGAATATTAAAACTTTTCCATGACTCTTTGAAAAATATAACGACATTTTCTCAAACAAAGCTGTAACAATTTCAATTGTTTCGCATTGCCAGAGGATGAAATTGAGATCTGGATAAACTGCATGCATAAAAAGACAAGGAAGAAAACAGGCCTAGCATCGGCAGCTGAACCAAGGGAAGTAACTCTGCACGCCATGTGACAAGAAGTGATCGCTCAAACCATTCTAGTAAACTAGAGATTTCGCCTACCGGCAAAATTATACTACTGACTCGGGTTTACAGAATGCGCTCAAACGCCGACAAGTACGATCGAAAAAAACTTCGGCTGATGAAGAAATTTCACAACTTTCCATGACTTTTCAGTTATAGCCAACATTTCAAATCTTTGCAAGTCCTTTGAGTATTGTTTTAGCAAATAATGAAAAGTGTGCGTATTTTTAAAGACCACGGGAACCCTGGCACCATCAATGCACAAAACGGCGAAGAGCCAATGATTCTGTTGTGTGGGAAAACTACGTGATAAGTTCTCGGTGAATCTTGGAGCCAATCTAAAAGGTTTCATGGATAGATACGAGGTTGGATAACCAGTTTGTTTTCCAGCGTGGGGTGGGTCCTATATTTCTTAGAGGTTTGAACGTATGCTCGGATCTATACGAAATTACCCTGCCGCGATACCTCCTGCGTTCTCATTGGCTGCTCGGGGCAGCCCCTGGCTGAAGTAGTTGGGGAAGCCCCGAAAGCCAAGCAGCCAGGAGTTCCAGCTAACGAAGGGGCACTGAGAGGTTTCAGCGTATATTACACTTAGATTTCTGGTGGACGACTGCTGAATCAAACGTGATAAGACGTAAAAGTTGCATAACGTTTCTGAGACGGCACTGCACACATTTCAAGTTTGATTTGCGAGTTAAGCATATCTGGAAACAGTGTTGCTAGCACCCGGCAAACTGGCATGAAGCTCACTGTGGTGCATGTACAGAGTGCCAGGTTTACGCCCGTCTCATGCAAGCCACCACGACATGGCGAGCAAGGTGGTCCAGTAGTGAGCGTTGTCGACAGACACCAGACTGAAAGGGAGCGATCCACCGCTGCGACACCTGCTTCCCGTGGATGCAGGCACTGCCTCTGTGCCCATCAGAGGTGATGTCACCGAGGAGAATTACAGGTGTACCTCGAACATTTGACGATAAAGCTGATGAAAATGATCGTCGTCGTTATCATCATCACCATCCTGATCCTCCTCCTCCTCCTGGTCCTCCTCCTCCTCCTGGTCCTCCTCCTTCTCAACCTGGTCCTCCTCCTGGTCCTCCTCCTGGTCCTCCTCCTCCTCCTCGTCGTCGTCATCGTCGTCACCGTCGTCATCGTCGTCATCGTCGTCGTTATCATCATCATCATCATCATCGTCGTCGTCGTCGTCGTCGTCGTCGTCGTCGTCGTCGTTACTATGATCACATCAGGCTCTAAACTAGACCTTTATCATTTACATCAACAGCCATGTACAATGGAAGCAACTTAAGATCAGCTGCTCGCGCGCGCGCGTGCTTGTGTATGTATGTGTATTTCTATGTGTGTACGAGTGTGTGTATGTGTGTATGTGTGTGTGTGTGTGTGTGTGTATGTGTGTGTGTATGTGTGTATGTATGTGTATTTCTATGTGTGTACGTGTGGGAGTGTTCGTGCATATGTGTGTGTGTATGTGTGTGTACGTGCGGGAGTGCGTGTGTTTGTGTTTGTATGTGTGTATATATGTCTATGTGTGTACGTGTGGAGTGTGCGTGTGTATATGTTTGTGCATGTGTGCGTGTGTGTGTGTGTGTGTGTGTGCGCGTGCGTGCGTGCGTGCGTGCGCGTGTATGTGTGTTTTGTATGTGCGTGCAAGCATGTTACAGTGGGAGGAGGGCTTGAAGTGAAAATGATATCTGAATTATCTTGACGGGGTTGTCATACTTAGCGTTTTCAGACAGAGTCCTTGCGGGTCTGAAGGGTTCTGAGGCGTGGGGAGCCAGCACGGGTACCGGATCTCTCACGTGGTCCAAACACAGGTGCAGGTTGTCTCCCACCCACAGCAGCGACACCCGGGGTACCACCATACCCCTTTCACACCCTGCACCCAGCTGTAGGTGCACAGCCTGCGAGGGAGAATGGAGAAGGTTATAACTGGAAGTGTGTGTGTGTGTGTGTGTGTGTGTGTGTGTGTGTGTGTGTGTGTGTGTGTGTGTGTGTGTGTGTGTGTGTGTGTGTGTGTGTGTGTGTGTGTGTGTGTGTGTGTGTGTGTGAGAGAGAGAGAGAGAGAGAGAGAGAGAGAGAGAGAGAGAGAGAGAGAGACAGAGAACTGAACTAAACTGAAATGTGTTGCTTGGTCATTGGCCCATAGCAAATATCAAAAGACAGACAGAAAAATCCATAGCAGTTATACAAAAGAGTATAGGTTAACCGTTAGTTCACACAAATCATTGTTCTTGTCTCACGTGTAGGAATGACCTTTTATGGTGCCAGTTTTTGTTTTCTTAATTCCAACGCATTATATGTATACATTGCCACTGCTCTCGTTTTGTTTCTGGCCCTTTCCTTGCTAGCGGTGTGCACTTACCTCTGAATTAGATCTTCTATTCAAGTACTGAATAGTGTACTTTTCCCGTAAGTGATCATAAGCTTTACAAGTAACAGAAAGTGTGCCTCACTTCTCTGTCCTTACAAAATTAACATAGCAGGTTTTGTTCGTTTCCGTACATCTTATTTCCTTCAAATCATTCACTCCGTATGTAATCGAATGAAATGATCTCTAAATTTCTTGGTTTAGATAATCATCCAATTCCCAATTGTGCTTAAAGTTTGAATACCATTTATATCCTAGGCTGATCAATTTCTTGCTGTTCCAGTCTTGTGAGTAACAGTCTTGCAATCATTGCTTTAAAATCGTCAAGAAGCTTTTGTCATCTCCTACGCCACCATTCATCCGCACGTACCAAATCCAAGAGTATTGAGATGCATTTTGACAGTTAATGCACAGTTTTGTTTTCCTCTGACAGTACAAACTTTGAAAGCATCAAATAAGCTTTTAGTCTGTTTTAACCAGTACTTTATTGCCTTTTACAGACATTAACTGAAAGGGAGTACCTTCCGAGGTCTCTGTAGACCACATGATTGGTCATTCTCACGCTCCTAAAAACTTCTTGCACAAAAAGTATGAGCTTTTTCAACTGTCGCATCTTATCTCATCACCATATTTCCGAGCCACACAACAGAGTTGGCTGTACTTGTGCATCAAGTAGTTTTGTGAATATATAGTAGTTTTTGTACGCTGAAGGTTCCAGAGTGTTTTCAGTTCACTTACTACCTTCTCTTTACCTCTGATAGTTAGAGAGAGAGAGAGAGAGAGAGAGAGAGAGAGAGAGAGAGAGAGAAAATGAAGGAGAGAGAGGGGAGATGAAGGAGAGAGAGCAGAGATGAAGGAGAGAGAGAGAGAGAGAGAGAGAGAGAGAGAGAGAGAGAGAGAGAGAGAGAGAGAGAGAGAGAGATGTGAAGAAGAGGAGATGTAATGGATATTGCAAGTCTCGAGTGGCTTGGTGTATGTGAGCGAGTTTTAGCTACGTGAGTAGTAGTTTAGATGAGTGGATGTCACCAAGATTATTAAGGGAGATACTGAAAGACACCGAGAGAAGGCTGGACGGCACGGTACGAGAAAGGGAGTAAGTAGCATTGTGTTTTATACTGGTAGAGAGGATTTTAAGAAGTGGCTGACCGATCGTATTTTATTTGGCTGTGTAATATTTTAACGGTGCCGAGTTATCCGATTTCTTGTCACTCCTTGAATTTCGTTGTAGTGACAAGATTTTATATTAAACTGAGCGTGTGTATTATTTTACCCCTAGATGTACATGTACTTAAGTTCTTTTGTGGTTGTAATTCTTTTTACTTTTGTTGAAATAAAAGTATGGGTTTTTACTCTTGTTGTGGGAAGGGACTTTTTAAGTAGTAATTAAAAGGAATTTCATTTAACACGGGCCCTGTGTATTTCATATACCCCCGTATCATGAGAGAGAGAGAGAGAGAGAGAGAGAGAGAGAGAGAGAGGAGGTGAGGTGGAGGAGAGAGAGAGAGGGGAGAGGGAGAGGTGGAGAGGGAGGGAGAGGGAGGGAGGGAGAGGGAGGGAGGGAGGGAGGGAGAAGGAAGAGAGGGAGGGAGGAAGGAGGGAGGGAGGGAGGAGAGGAGAGAGAGAGAGAGAGAGAGAGAGAGAGAGAGAGAGAGAGAGAGAGAGAGAGAGAGAGTGGAACTGAACACTGTATTGAAATGGACTCCAGTCCATTACAAATAAACAATACAGGGCAATCTACACAAATAATTTCATTAACGATCGACTCAATGAATCTCTTCCATGGCACTTTCTCTCTGTCACGTACTGCACGTGACAATTTCTTAGGCAAGTGCGTTTTTTTAAGTTAGTGTTTCTTGGGGTCAGTGATTCCACACCGAGACGTTAAATATCGAGCTCTGCATGAGTTGAATTCATTGCGTTTTCTAAAAAAGACGATATGCATGCAATGTCCAGTGACTTGAGTGATTCATGGAACCCTATAGAGGGTACGTGCTGTCGTCAGTATCGCTTTGTAGTTATATTCGCGAATGTTGTTTGTGTTTTGCAAAACGCAAATGACAGACGGACAGACACTCTGACAGACAGACACTCTGACAGACAGACACTCTGACAGACAGACACTCTGACTGACTGACTGACACTCTGACTGACTGACTGACACTCTGACTGACTGACTGACACACTGACTGACTGACACTCTGCCTGACTGACTGACACTCTGCCTGACTGACTGACACTCTGACTGACTGACTGACACTCTGACTGACTGACTGACTGACTGACTGACACTCTGACTGACTGACTGGCGCTCTGACTGACTGACTGGCGCTCTGACTGACTGACTGACACTCTGACTGACTGACTGACACTCTGACTGACTGACTGACACTCTGACTGACTGACTGACACTCTGACTGACTGACTGACTGACTGACTGACTGACACTGGGACTGACTGACACTCGGACAGACACTCGGACACGCTCACAGATGCACAGACAGCCGAGCGCGCACACAAGCAGCAGCAAGCAGGAGGAGCATAAACCCATGTAGACATAAAGACCAGCAGACTCGCAGTTAGATGTATACTGGCACGCAGATAGAGACATGCAGTTTTCTGAATGAACAGGATATTTGCACAGAAAAGAATACAGTCCATCTGCAACGTGAAAGTTAAAGACGTCTACAATACTAGTATGCGTTTCCACTAATTATCAGAGAGAATGGGTAACACGAGCCCCTAGTTAACAGTGAGTGAGTGACTGATTGAACTAATGTATGAATGAATGGATGAATACAGTTTAACAGTTTCTTAGCCTTTGTAGGTAATGACCGCGAACTTACGAGTGGTGATTAGAGTAAGAGGAATTCTAATCTTGATTTTTCTACTGTTTTGCCTTTAACAGATCGCGAAAAGAGACGCAGTGAATGTATTCTTACCCACAACTCACATGCAGGCTACTCAATAGAAACAACTCTTTTCTCTCATTTTGGGCGATCACCCCTGTGATCGAGTTGAGATGGTCGCCTGCAACTGTCTTACAACATACAACAAGCGCTGCCAGTGGCAACTGGTGTTCAAAACTTCCGCAACCTTGACTCAGTAAGGTATTAAACTTCACATTCAACCACAAACTTCAATTTCACTGGTAACTGTTCAAACCTGTCCAGGAGTGAAGGTGCGCTCTATCCAGATGACCTGGGTGGCGAGGTGGCCGTCCCCACTCTCACAGGAGATGTTGTTCCTGGAGCACGGGCGCTGCGCCCTCTCTCCCTCGGGCCCCACTCTGCCCACCTGCTCCTGCAGGGACTGCAGGCGTCCCTTCTTGGAGGACAGGAAAGCCTCCAGCAGTCGGCACCAGCGTCTGCTGCTCACCGACACCACCAGGTGGCGCTCGTTCACCTGCAAAGAAATGTTAACCCAGAGATGACTGGACAAGTCCTGAATGATTTCCACCAAAGTCCAAAATGCCATTCGTTATTAATGACAACAACGTGTTGGTGTCACATAAACCCAGCTTGCAAAGATTTTTGTTTTGACATTTAGGAGGCGGTCACATATGAATCTGCTTAAATTATATTTGGTTGATGCTAATAAAAGACAGACTTTGTCAGCGAAGCCTTTTGTTTTATTAAAAAACAGTAGAACCCAGAATCATCAACTGCGAAATTTAAAAGTCACAGAAAGATAAGTCTTTTGATTTCATCAGACAGAGAGGGGAAAAAGCAATGATGAGTGATTTATACCATTTTCTTTAAACGTTCGAAGTATAAGAATGCTTGCCTCATGGCCGAACGCCTTCTGCAGTAGTGTTCCAAACGTCACTGAGATTTTCACCCGAGGCGTCTACACTTGTATCGTCTGATGCGCAGCTTTGCACACGTGACCAATTAAGCCAAACTGAGGTGTTCCGTTACTTCAGTAAAATCAAGACTCGGCAAGATCTGTACCTATAGTGACACTCGTGTCGTTAGGATATTCTTCTTCATTTTGCAAGCTAAACCATCACCGACGATATTTCGTGAGTTCCAGATTTCAAATCCACTGATGAATGTTTGTTTTTACATGCTACAAGAGGACTGTATACTTTTTGTGCGTGCAAAAAGGGTCTTTGATTGCGTAATATTCAATCTTCTCATAATCTTGATTGTTACTCACAAACGACTCCATGTAGTGTGTGATGTCAGTGCAATTTTCATTTTTGTTCTTTAGAAAACGACCTTTAATTGGGTGGAGTTTACGGTTAGCAACCCAAGTTTATGGAGACTAGGCAATTTCTTTGGCTTCTAGATTCCCTCGACAGCCAATGAAAATGCGTTGGACGAATAGATGAGTCTCCAGTTTGCACGAAAATAAAGAGGAAAAAAAACTATATCCAGTGCACACGCATTGAAAAACACCTTCAATCACCAGAAAATGTACATATGATGAAGGGAATTCATGGCATCCTATTATCAGTCAATGATTTGGAAATAGCTGACAGTGCCAGACCGACCCATTTAATCCGGTGCTTAATTACAGGACGCCCATACCGCTCACTGTATCCAGACACATAATACCGTCCCCATCTTCATGATTGGCCGAGAGACTAACTGCCACGCGCCGGGCTCCGCCATTTTCTTTCTTCCCCATTTTTCCATACAGAACGCTTATTTTAAGAGATTACTGACTAATATGCTAAGAAATCACAACCCAACAACAGCATTAATTTCGAAGGGGCCGCGAAACTGTTTGTTGTGGTGACGTGAACGAATTAATTACTCTCGTTCGTGGGAGTCGATAACAATTTTTGAGACACAACATTCGGTGATGTGACATCTACATGTATTTAAAACCTCTGGCGTGGAATTTTTAATCTGGCCGACACTTGAACATAATTCTATTCTGGGCTGTGATTATCTGTCTTGGCGGACTCTCGATCGAAAGAGTCTCGAAAGCGCCTGTTGTTGTCAACGTGACCGAGTTCAACGATTGCCGGTGACCCACATTTTGATTTGAATAATGTTGCGATTTAAACGAACTATTAGTGTATTCTACATAGAGCTTTGAGAAATTAATAGTCATTCGGTTCGGTATAGGTTTCTTTGTGTGTCAGTGATTCTTAAAATGAGCGTTTTGCATGCAAACTGGAGAAAGAAATGCGGGACATTTGCTAACATGCCGTTTGCGGGGCCTGAACTAAATGGGATTCGACTGAATTTTGCTTCTGGACACTGTGTGTACGGCATAATTGTCCTGTAATGAAACACCAGCTGTAGGAAGACTGGTCACACACGTCCATGACTCAACTCTTTGACAGTCTGCAGCCAGTTCTCTTTCACCTCCCCCAAAACTAGGTCACCCGAGTCTTCTGTTGTCAGATACAGCTCTGAGCAGGTGTCCGACGAGCGAATTACGAGGAAAAACACTGTATATGAACGTGGATACAAATAACAGAACATAATGCGTATCGTGAGCTTCTCACCTGAACGGGCTCACTCTTGGAGGAGGGTCTGGCCCTGGGCACTTTGTGGGCGAGGTTTCCCTGGGCGTGGAACACGCGTTGGCGCCACTTACACCGCACCACGTCATTCTCCACCAGGGGCTGCTCGCTCAAGGTCAAGAGGTTAAAGGCCACCTCCCGCAGCCCTTGTGGCGGAGAGCGCATGCCTGGGATGAGAAGGTCAAGGCCATGCTCGGACACTACGTCCACCACCGCCGTGACCTGCAGAGGTCGCTCCAAGAGGCGGTCTGCAAGGTGAAGGTCGCGGGAGTTGTTGCTGAAGGCCTTGGCCAGCTCATTGCAGCGGTTGATGTCTAGAGCCAGTTCTCTGATCTGCAACAGGCAATGGCTCTTCTCTGTCAGCACGCCAGACTGCAATATTTCGAAGAACAACATGAATTATTCGTTAGGGTTTTATCTAGATTTTGGCGTTCTACCAATACAAAGATTACATTCATGTGACCCGCATATCCGTAAAAAGGATTTACATTCCGGGCTTTTAAGAATTTGGTTCTTTCGTCCTGATTGTGTTAAAAATAACGAGAGAAAAACGTTGTAGGCGCAAGGACGTCGACATTTTACTGGTGTCTCTTTGAATAGCCCGTCATCAACGGGTTCTTCATTTTCTTGCAGGCGTTTCGTCAATTATCACAGAGACCTGAATCCATGCTGGTCGAATGAATGGGAAATTCAGTGTAGTTTCACATCGTTCATGATGCATGTTACAGTGCTATGGCATGTCAGCATATTTTGAAGGACGAGGGTGACAAGAATTATGCGTGTTAACGTCAAACAGGCGCTCTACATATATAAGTATTTAATGTCGAATTTGTCACCAGATAGTTATTCAGTACACGGACACTGGAGTAGGATGGATGGATGGATGGATGGATGGATGGATGGATGGATGGATGGATGGATGGATGGATGGATGGATGGATGGATGGATGGATGGATGGATGGATGGATGGATGGATGGATGGATGGATGGATGGATGGATGGACGGACGGATGGATGGATGGATGGATGGATGGATGGATGGATGCGTGGATGGATGCGTGGATGGGTGGGTGGATGGATGGATGGGTGGGTGGTTGGATGGATGGATGGATGGATGGATGGATGGATGGATGGATGGATGTGTGATAGGGCGCACCTATCACCAAATGTATTGTACATCTGCTGTGCTCATCATATATTCAGTTATCCCTGCTTCTATCTCTCCCAACCCCCCCCATCCTCTGTGTCAGATCTCTCTGAGTCAGATCCTGTGTGTCAGACCTCTCTCCAACCTCCCTTCCCCATCCTTTGTGTAAGGCGAGCTGACCATATCACCGCTTTGGCATTCCTCCTCTGCTGTGGTCTGATTGTTGGTCCAGCTGCCCTGTCAGTCACTCATTACACTAGCGTGACCCCTGGCTAGTGAGCCGTTCTCCCACTCTGGCATCTGAATTGTAACATTTTGACCATACATCTGGTGTTTCCCCTCAAGTAAGACAGCTGCTTGCAACGGCACGTGATTCATTCAATAGATTGTGTCATGCTAAATGAGGCAACATTTGTAAGAAGTCACTTCAAAGTAAGTTAAATTTAAAAATCTCTCTTTTCTGCCAAGTGGAAGCACAACCCAAGAACCAGGGTTAGGATCTTGGAAAAAAATCTACACCCTGGCTCCTGTGAGGTTCCTGCATTCCTTTCTTAAAGGGGAACGGCACACGAGACGCCAGAGACCACTGCCACTACGGTCAAGAGAGACCACTGCCACCACGGTCTAGAGAGACCACTGCCACCACGGTCTTGGGTTGGTTCAGGCCATTATCATCATAACTCGGACCCGCCAGCAGCTCCTGTACCCATGGGTGAAAAATAAAGTTGTGGAAAGCAGCAACGATTTTGTCTCATACCTGTGCCCTGCTACCATCATGTCTTATTCCACTCCACCACAGATGGATGGATGGATGGATGGATGAATAGGTGGATGGATGAATCAATAAATACATTAATGAATGAACGAATAAAAAACCGAATGAACGAATAAACGCACGAAGGAAGGAAGGAATGGAGTTGTATAGTCTATCAGCCTTTGCAGGCAGGCTATGCAAGGCCATTGACGACAACAATCCCCAGACATGTTTGGAGCAAGCCAGGTCTGGATTTCCCCAGTTATTCCCCTTTCACGGAATGCGTAGGGAGCCGCGGTGGCTCCATTCTTACCCCAGTCCACAGTTGGGTCACTGGAGTAAAAGTTTCACGGTAAAAACTAGTAAACACACAAATTACTTATGCAATAAATATATCTAAATTGTTAAACAGGTACACACTCTCAGCTTTCTTTGGCCAGCACGGTGAACTAATTTCAAATTATATTATTATTCTACAAGAATGGTTCCTGCTTTTTTCTTAGATTTTCTTGCAGATTTGTGTAATTCTCTGGAACACTTCTCAATCAGTGTGGAACGTCTGTGACATTATCCATTCCAAATGAAACCACAATTCTACAGAAGGAGGCTTATTTCGTAGATGGAGACGGAATGAACGTACGTAGCAGTTCATATTTCAGGGACGGTTGTTTACCACCACAGGACAACGGCGTACTATAGTGTATAGTGCCGTCGTGCTCACGACTATGGCGTAAGTGTTACATACATCTGTACATCACATGCAAGAGAGAAATAGAATAACATTCTGAAATATTGAAACATTTTTAGTAGTACCACCTCGCACATTAACTCCAAATACTTGTCATTATTAGTATTAGAGACAAATGGAATCCGAAAATAATCCGTGTGTCTTCCACTAGACGGGGTAAAGCTAGGCTGATGACATCACGTTTGTTCATCCAAAGTGCCGTGTCAGGTGCTATCTTTGTGTATATTTCATGGTTTATCTTCTTTTCTGTTCATTTGAGATCCCTCACTGAGCGTATCATCTTTTCCTTCTCTTTTTGTTTTGAATATGTGACTGGTCAACTCGAAATCGTTCGAACTCGCACAGCGCGATGTGCCGTTAAACGCAGTGTTACGTGATTGGGATCATTCTGGATCAGGTACATGTGTTACACTTACAGCGATGCACGCCAGCGACACCAAATGGTCATGTCCTCTAATAATTTGTCTGCGAAAATACAAATAAATAGGTAAAATTCCACTTTTTATTGCCTTACCTCTACAATGTAGCCTTATTGTAAGAAAACTTCTGGGGTCTTTTTTCTCTAAATTATCCCTGGCACGATTCATATCGTCAACAAGGCATACCTAACCAATGCAATTTTGATCCTACAGTGTTCATTCATTAATCAGAAATGACCGCAGAATTAATAAATTCTTGCATACCCAAACTTTAAAGAATCGAGATGGGACTGCTTTCATAGTGGCCAGTCACTAATGGTATTTGTTTTTTTTTACCCAATTTTATTTTTCTAGTTTTGATGTCTGATGGGTTGAGTGTGTTTACCGAGATGAACCCAGCTGTCTTTTAGCCTTAGTCGAGGTTATTCACCAACCTGATTCCAACGTGCACTCGATACCTCTTGAGACAAATGGTAGGCAACGACTAACATATATCTATTCCACGCATTTCAATGCAAGTGGACGCATAGAGCTGTTCATATAGTACCAAAGGTCAGTGCACTTTGATGAAGATTACCTCTTGTCTGTCATAGGGTGCTTCACCCCCAGCTAGCTGTGCCTTGACCATCCTGTGCACCACCACGTCGGCGTAGCGACGGATGGGGGAAGTGAAGTGGCAGTACGCCTCCTCGCCCAGGGAAAAGTGGCCGTTGCCCGCCTCCTCCTGGTCTCCGTTCCGCTGTGCGGCCCTGGGGTTGGAGCAACGATAGACGGCGTACTCCTGTAGCGCCGCCCAGCGTTTGAAGGTGAGCTGCTGGAGAGGGTGGCGGTCGTCTGAGCAGAGGATTCTGGTGACTTGCTCCACGTCGTCTTCCTCCAAAGCAGTGTGCAGACTGTGCCAGATGTCTCGCCTTACGGTCACGTAGGACATCTGCAGGCAGGAAGACAGAAATCCTAGTCATTCTTTAGACAAAATGATCAAATTTGTGCGCATTAATGAAGTCAAAAACAACATTCAACTGTTCCTCACTTACGCCCGTAGACACATATGTTTTCATTCAACACAATACACCATGGCAGCAGATAAACTAAGTTTTACGTAAAAATTCGTCTAAAAGAACATATTTGGAAATATTTAAAAAATGAATTTTGATTTTTCTATAAAATTTAACCTGGTTTCTTAAAAAAGCAGATCTTGATTGCACTCTTCTTAATGTTGTTTCACTAATTTAAATATTGCTTTGTTGTAGAAAGGCCACTTAAATAAAGGTGCACACATTTTACTCAACAATTTAAAGACTCTTGTCTTGGTCTTTACCAAGCAGTCGCACATCACCATTCTAGTCATTACAATTTGCATATAAAATGTATACCTTCATCCAGAGGAGCTTTGCGGGAAAGCAATATTACAGACAAACTCAGCTGCCATGGTCCCTTAAAAATAACCTACCCTAGCATGTTGCTCTGAGTTCTTCTCGCGCCACTCTTTGGCCGAGAGTAGCGTCCCTTGAGGCAGCTTCCGGTCCTGAAGCGCCATCAGGAAGTGACAGGTGGCACCACCCGTCTCCAGCCACTTCCGGAGCTCGTCTGCTTTGGGCGCATCCTGACTGCGCAGCAGGGTGGCGTGGGGGAAGGCTGCGAAGAGGCGCTGTGCGATGTGGAGGTTGGTCTTCACCATGAACTCCTCCACCAGGGCGTGGGCCTCCCTGGCCCCCTCCTCCTCCTCGCGTCCGCTCAGACGTGGGTCTTCCCATCTGCAGTGGCGGGCTGCTCCCTTCAAGCGCTGCTGACGAAGCTGGACCGCCAGGGAGTTGAGAGTCTTCAAAGCCTTGACCAGCGCCTCGGGATACTCGCCAGCTGTGTTGTGGCCGTCAATGATATCCTGGGCCTGAACATGATGTATGCAAAATCCCATCGTCGTGTAAGATGCAAAAGAACTTTGAGTCAAGGCATGCACGGTAGAGAGTGCAAATCGGCAAACCGTGACTATTATTATTGTGAGCACTAATACGTGTAACGATTGATTGATCTATTGAGTTTATAGTATGGAGGCTTGCCATATCTATGGAAGTTACAAGTACGATATCTGCTCGAGGGGGGGGGGGGGGGTAAGGAGTTTAAAAAGCTGCACAAGTGCATCCGCAACCTTTCACCTCCGTGTAGGTCAGCTGTCTGGAGGAGCGGATGACTGCCTGTCTGAGTTCTGGCTGGCCGTGCTGCTCCCCCTTGTCGTCCAGACGGAACAGCAGGGACAGGGTGGGGCGGGCCTCCCCGGGCAGCAGACTGCACCGCTCCTGGCTGAGGGGCTCGGGCAGCATGGGGTAGGTCCGCCACCCCCCAGGGGGGTAGAAGGTGCACCCCCGTCGTCTGGCCTCCACGTCTACGCTGTCCCCCTTCTCCACCACGGCGGTGACGTCCGCGATGTGCACCCCCACCACGCACAGCTGGAACAAATGTTGCAGACATCACGAGCCACTGCTTCGAAATTTGTCTCGCGAATGCGACCCCAGTCTGGGGTAAAGGACATTTCTTATAACACCCGTCATTGCTGTGTGAATCCATCTGGTACATATCGTTTAGCACCTACATAACAGTCTACAGGACCGAGGATAGGCCTTCATTTCCAATGCGTAGAGTGCGAAGTAAGTATGAAGTCGAGCTTTCAAAACTTGTTCCCCCCCCCCCTCTCTCTCTCTCTCTCTCTCTCTCTCTCTCTCTCTCTCTCTCTCTTTCTCTCTCTCTCTCTCTCTCTCTCTCTCTCTCTCTCTCTCTCTCTCTCTCTCTCTCTCTCTCTCTCTCTCTCGGGTCATAGTGTCAAACTTTGTTTAACTAATCAAATGGAACCTACATGACAATACATTTAGAGGCAATTATTTGATAAGAAGTAACTCAGTGTCTTACTATTAAATGTGAGGAAACAACTAAGAGAAAAACAGAAATTACCCCCTCTTCCTCCCACACGCTGAGGGCATCGTCAAGGTCACGCGACCCAGGAGGGTCAATGGTAAAGGTCAAACGATCAGTGAAGTCAAGGCGGTTCCGCTTCAGGTCATCCAGAGGACTTGTTCCGAGTCTGTCCACTGCCTGTACACAGTTGAGGGGGAACTTCCGGGGTACTCTGTTTTGAAACTCCAGGACCCGCATTCCACTGGGGAAGTCCCGGCCACCCGCCATCATTCCCAGCACCACCCCCAGGGGGTAGATGTGGCCCACCCCCCAGCGGATCAGGCCCACTCGAAACACGAACTCTTCGTGCCGTCCTGCTGGGATGCTCTGCACTACACGTGGACTTAGAAAAGAAATTGCAAATAAATTGATATTTAGGAGACACACACACGCACGCTCGCGCACACACACGTCTGCACAAACGAGCGCATGCGCACACACACACACACACACACACACACACACACACACACACACACACAAACAGGTAGATAGAAACAGAGAGGTAGAAACAGAGATACAGAGATACACACAGAGAGAGAGAGAGAGAGAGAGAGAGAGAGAGAGAGAGAGAGAGAGAGAGAGAGAGGGGGGGGGAGACAAAGAGAGACAGAGACAGAGAGAGAGGCAAAGAGGCAGACAGACAGACGGACGGACGGACGGACGGACGGACAGACAGGCCATTGCAGCGACACAGTAATTACATCATGCGAGACTGTGTTGTGGCCCTCAACTCATGTCCCCCGGTATTTGCGTGTGTATATACCTGAGTCTTTCATCCTTTGTGACCTCAAACATTTCCACCTTGTTCCTCCTCTGGACCTCGGCCATCTTCTTCAGCTTGGGGTTGAGGACGTGGATCTTGGGTACGGTCTTGCAGAGCGGGTGCATGAGCTGACTCTCGTACTGGTCCATGGTGCAGGCAAGGATGGGGTGGTCCACCCCGTCGTGGCGGTGTCTCTTCATAATTCCCACCACCTTCCCGTAGACAGGCTCTGCAATACGCCATCGTAGGTGTTTGGGTTAGAAAGCAAATATACCAGCAAAGGGTGAAAGAGCAACAACAACCCCACCCACACCACCACCCCGAAAAAAAAAGAGAAAGAGATAACAAACCTTGGAAATGCACAAATACGCGTCGTGTGGGTGGGTGGGTGGGGTGGGTGGATGCGTAGGTGGGTGGGTGGGACATATTTTAACACAGACGAGATGGGACAGACCGGACAGGCAAAAGTGAAACGACGCTGGGTGAAGTTTTCTTCTGCTACAGCCGCTCCCCCGTGGCACTTCGCCCCGTGGTCGAGCTACTGGAGCAGGCCCTGAAATTTCGGAAAGGTTTCCACAAACGGGCCCCACTAGA
>JAWQFJ010002469.1:138227-169649 GCA_034096865.1 Theodoxus fluviatilis | reverse complement strand
CGAGGGCGGCTTCATCAAGCGCTCCAAGAAGTTCAAGGGACCCGGATGGCAGGAGGCCGAGGCCGAGGCCAAAGCCAAGGAGGAGGAAGAGAAGAAGAAGAAGGAGGAGGAAGAAAAGAAGAAGAAAGAGGAGGCCAAGGAGAAGAAGGAGGAGGCCAAGCCAGCTGATGGGGAGGTGGCAGCAGAGAAGCCTGCAGAGAATGGAGAGGTGAAGGAAGAGAAGGCAGAGGATGAGGAGAAGAAGGAGGAGGAGAAGGAGGAAGAGAAGAAGGAAGAAGAAGCGGCCCCAGCAGAGAAGCCAGTGGAGAATGAAGTGGCAGAGGAGAAGAAGGAGGAGGGGGAGGCCAAGGCAGAGGAGGGAAAGGCTGAGGAGGCGAAGGAGGAGAAGTAGAGGTTGGAACCAACCTCCTGCCAGAGTTCTTGCTTCAGAGTGTCAGGGTGCTGGCTCTCAAGTGGACCGGTGCGGTCCACCTCTACCCAGTCACTAGTACAGAGGAATCAATCAACTGAGCTGTGGAGAAGGTCATTAATCTTTGATATTATTATGATGTAAGTGCAATATGAAGTATAGCAGCTTTTTGTTGAGTCGGTTTTAGATTTCTGAGTTTTGCAGTTGGTAGGCTCTGAAAAAGGGTAAATAATTGCATGGAATCTCTGGCAAGATTGAATTGGACAGGACATCCTGTTCTTGCCTCAAAATGGATGGTGAATTACTTGATGGTTCCGAGTATGATTTTTTCCATTTTTATTTTCCTCTTGACACTGTTATAAAAAACCAAATGCAGCAGTGTCTTTCAGTACTGTTAGTTAGATTTTCAGGTATGCTACAGGCATCAGCTCTTAGAAGTTGCTCACTTTTTCAATCTCACCAGTGGAAGTGAGTGTGTGGGTGTACGAGACTCATTCATTTTGGCATTAGGAAGTCGTCCTCATAGTCTTGAACACATGTGGCAGATCTTGCCTTGGTTCTGTCTGCCTCAGCATGGCAGTTTGTGCCAGAAGTCTTGAGTCTGGCAGAGAAATGGCAATGGTTATCTGTTGACTTTGTTTGGTGATGAATCTTTTTGGGTAAATACAGCCAACGTTGTTGAACTTTTTGATCTACGTTGTGGCTTAATGTACTGTATTTCAAAGAGAATGTTTGGAATGGAATATTCTTGAGATGTCACAGGCTTGTCTTTCCAATTGATTTTTTAAAATCCAATTGAAGTGGAAGTATGTTGCCCTGGCTTTGTTACCGTGATTTGCAGGAAGGGTGTGTAATAATGTGCTCTTTAATATTACTTCTCTGATAATATGTGTAGTGATGTATACTTTCTGGTAGTTGCTTGTGAATCATTAGCATTACATAAGCTAATTAACCATCAGTGTTGAAATGATTATGACACATTCTTCATGTGAAGTATGATGTTTGTATTATACCCAACAAGATGTCCTTAACATCTGACTATTTGATGTCAAAATGATATGCCCATTATGTGGCATGCTTTGTCTAACATGCATGTTTTGACTTCTGACTCCAATGTATTACTACATTGCTTTATGTGGTGATGAAACAACTCCGCAACATCATATGCATATATTCTTTATTCTGTGTTCACAGTCCATGACTGAATTGGCTTCACTATAACTTGCTATGGATCTCTCTTTGGTAGCAGCAAAAAGTTCATCGTCTTTGAGTACTGTGCCTCTGACAGTGGTTCTGTCAGTCCCAATCATCCTCACAGACTCATAGTGCTCAATATCCCTGGCAACGACCATCACACCGCATCCCTCCCTCCATCTCAGCGTGGCCAGATTGGAGTTTGGATGAGTGGAAATGTTGCTTGTCTGCATGTGAACTAGTGGGGCTGTGTGGGGTGCTCAAAAGGCCAACTCTCAATGTGTAGGGCTAGGAAGAAGATCAGAAGTGAATAGAATGGATCATATTAAGCTTTTTACTCCAGAATTCCACATCTGGATCAAAGATGCAGATGGAACATGGCCAGGTGTTGTTTTCTCCATCTTTCTATTCTTTTTGGAGTGCAACTCGTCTGTCTCACTAGTGAACAGGTTGCCCTGTTCCTCCATGAATGAATGAAGACTAGATGTGATGTCTGTTTTGTCTCTAAGATCAGACAGCTGGCACAGAGCGGCTGTTTAGCAGTCCAAGGTTGTAGCGAGGATTCCAGGTCAGAGTTTGCTGCCCTTCGCTCTCAGGTCAGTTTCATTTGAATGCTGCCAGTCTTCTTGAACAGTTATGGAAGGATGGGTTCCTATGACTGGTTTGCCATGAACACTAAACATCAGACTGACCGGAAACTCCCCATGGTGGGCATTGCATTCTCTTGCCTGCAGACAAAAGTGAGAACAAGGACATCTCAGTCTGTTCTAGGTTGATGTGGAGGAAGCGGTTAGGTGGAGAAAGGCTCAATGTTGAAACTACTGCTGCTGTTGGCTTGGAAAATATACAACCTCCACCTGCTAATGTATCTCTTCTCTTTGTTTCTTCACAAGTTGAGAACAATATGAGTTAGTGGACACTCATTCTCTAATGAAAATGGAATTATTTTCAGTTAGGACCAACATGTCTTAACTGCATTGTTGATTTCTGGTATGTGATGGCAGTGATGTCCAGGATAATTATTAAAAGATTTTGTTAAGATGAAGAAAATCATGTAGGCTTACCAAATTATCGTTTGCTTTGCCAGTGGATACTTTGCCAGTAAAGACTAACAACAAACAGCTTTGTTTATTTGGGAGCATTGTGTACATACTCTGACTGCTTGAAATGTGGCTTTTGCGGCTGCTTTGTTCTCCTGCTGGGCTTGCTTTGAGGATGGAGGCTGTTGAGATGTTGGGTCCTCCTTGGATCAGCATGATGTACCCTCGGCTTGTTTCTGATCTCCATTTGCCCTGTTGTTTGCTTTACGTGCCTCATGTGGATGGAACCATGCCTCTGGGCTGTGTTGCCATGTGTACAAAGATGTCTTTTGTGTCCAAGTCTGTAATGATGCCACATTGTGAAGGAGACCATCGCTCATCTTTGGTTTGTCTAAAGGGACTACACAGTATTTTGACAATGGACCAGCTATTTTGTATACTCTATTCTTTATGCGTTTTTGATGCAGCTTTTTTTGCATGATCTTGAGAGAGGAGTAATTTTCTTGCTTTATTGGCGCACTGTTTTCATGAGCACAAGTGTCTGAATGATGCTTGTATTGAGTTGTGAAGGAAAACTTCTGATTTTACCATTGATAACACTTATATAATACCTGCTTCATGAAGTTCATTAATTAGTATGCTCTTGTTCATTGAGCAAAGAAGCAACATTGACTTTCCAGTGATAAAACATTTGTTTTGCTTCATCAGCAGTTTTCTATCAAAGCAGTATTGGAAATCATTTTAGATATAACAAAATGATTTTGATTTTTGCCTGTTGCTAATCACTATAATGTGCTGCTTGACATGTTAGGTCTGATGTTTAGCATGCATGGTTGTCCTTGTATATATATTTACAAAGGGCCTTTTTCAGGTCACAACTATCGGCTCAAATTTATACAAACATTTACAGTTCTACAGTAGCTCTTTGTTTGGTTTTAAATTCTGTGCTTTTGTTTGGTGTTATATGGGAATTCATTTTCATCTTGTGGGGTAGGAGAGACAGGAACTTAGCAACTCTGATCTAAGGGATGATAGGAACTTTTCAGATGTCAGGGCCTTTGAAATCTTCAGGGTAGTACTAGCATGTCATGGTGAATGCACACAATGAGTACACAATACACACATTTGTAACATCAGCCATGCAAATGTGCCTTATTGGATGGCATACAGCCCTCTTCAATGCCAATGAAGTCAACAGCATGGGCAGCAGAGGAAGAGGAGGAGAAGGAGGAGGAGAAAGAAGAAAAAGGAGGAGTAGGAGAAAAGAGGAGGAGTTGAAGAAAAGTTGTCAGGATATGGATGTGATGTGTGCCTTGCTAGTTAAGAGAATGAAGCATGCCATTGTATCTAGAAGAGTAAAGGCTGTTGTGGGTCCAGTCTTGTTCCTATGACAATACAGTTGCTTTGAGCTCCTCAAGGAGATATCATCTTGACCTATGCTTGGGGTTAGAATCTGGTTCCCCTGTGGCCCTGAACACTTGTGAGTTGTCCATCTTTGCCAGCGTTGGGTGCTGTAGTTGGGTCGGCTATATATGGAAGAAGTGAAGGATTGAGAGGGTTTGAAACCACAAAGATGTCCTTGTATTTTTTTACACAGCTGTTCATAATGGTGCGCTTTGTATCCCTAATGCATGCTCTTGCCTGATTTTTGGCTCGAATTTTTGTACATTCTTGGCACAATATTCATGTGACATTCTTTCTTTTTTAAAACTCTACACTTCTTTTGTATACATTCTCAATTCTGTCTCAGTAATCATTCTTGAAATCCATCTCATTGTAACCTCCCTTATGAATCCCCCTTGACAATTTGACCTGCATGGGCTAATTATTCTTGAAACTGTACTGAAATCAGTATGTAACATGTCTGGGCGTAGGACGGCAAGTACTTGTTGATAGCTATGAAGTAGACAGTGCACATGGTGTGCATGTTTGTCAGCCTGCCACTGTTGCTTGTTGTCTCACAATTGTGATGAGGAGTCTACATTCTTGTGGATGGCTCATAAACTTTTACACCAGTTTTTATTTTCTGGTATCCATGTTTACAATTTGATAATTTTGGAACACGTCTGCGATTTCTGCATATTTTTGCACCATTTGATGAGGAAGACCATCACAAGTGGATGCATCAAGACAAGGTTTTGTTGGCATTTGCATCGTGTACAAATGGTTTCACATTCCATTTCTTTCAACACTGGTTGACCTGCCATGCTGCCTTACTGCAAGTTTTTTGTGCAAATGCTGCTAATGTATTTTTCTGCTTTCTTTGAATTTACTGCTCAAAATTTTGTGCATAGTTGTGAACATCAATAAAAATTTCTTTGTTTGGACCAGTGGCCTTAGTCGTTTACTTTGTTTGAACATCTGAAAAATATCTTATGACCCGTTATAGTCACTGGTGTTGTGTCGGTATAGGGTTTATGAATTTTGAGCTCAATAAGTGAACAGTGCTGTGCAGCATGGGAGAAGTTGTCTTTGATTTGGTGCGACTGTTTTAGAATGCAAGATTTAGACATTACCCAAGTTTGTATGTTACATTGTGTTCATTGAAACAAATGGGAGTTCCATGTGGTTACTTCGGTGCCTACTGGAAGTACAGATGGCAGCTGCCAGTTCATCTGAGGTAGTCTCTCTCCTTTCACAGGCAGATTAATATCTTTGAATCGACAATACTGCCTTTTTGCCTTCCAGAAACAAGGCTATGCCATCTTTGTGCACATTTAAGTATTCCTAGCTGTACAGAGTGGAAATAGATGCACTGTTCTCCAGGGATGTCAGGGATAAAGAGAACGGATGTGCCAGAGCAGCATGCTGCAATGTCTTGCATCAATAGGCACTGATTCCCCCACTCAGGTTCTGGATGTGCACTTGACCTAATTCCTCCGAGGCGTTCACTAGCTTTTCAATGAAGACTACTGGTAGATGCCATAACTTTCTCTGCAGACACTCCTGCTGTGCAAATAGGACTGGTTCAGCACTGGTACCTCTCAACTACAAATTCAACTACTTCCTGTGTCTACGTCTAATTACCTATAGAAACTTTCTGCCTTGTATTCTAGTTAAATTAATGGCCACTGCTAGAGTTAGGCCTACTTTATTTCTACATGCATGTATGCAACAACTTGGAATTGCACAAAAGCAGTTGGTCACTGCTGCTGCCAGTCATACTACACCTCCTGCTGGTGCTGGCTAGGGCTTGCTTGCCACGCTGCTGGTGCTGGCTAGGGCTTGCTTGCCATGCTGCTGGTGCTGGCTAGGGCTTGCTTGCCACGCTGCTGGTGCTGGCTAGGGCTTGCTTGCCACGCTGCTGGTGCTGGCTAGGGCTTGCTTGCCTCGCTGCTGGTGCTGGCTAGGGCTTGCTTGCCATGCTGCTGGTGCTGGCTAGGGCTTGCTTGCCTCGCTGCTGGTGCTGGCTAGGGCTTGCTTGCCATGCTGCTGGTGCTGGCTAGGGCTTGCTTGCCATGCTGCTGGTGCTGGCTAGGGCTTGCTTGCCACGCTGCTGGTGCTGGCTAGGGCTTGCTTGCCATGCTGCTGCCAGTCATACTACACCTGCTGCTGGTGCTGGCTAGGGCTTGCTTGCCTCGCTGCTGGTGCTGGCTAGGGCTTGCTTGCCATGCTAATGCCAGTCATACTACACCTGCTGCTGGTGCTGGCTAGGGCTTGCTTGCCTCGCTGCTGGTGCTGGCTAGGGCTTGCTTGCCATGCTGCTGCTAGTCATACTACACCTGCTGCTGGTGCTGGCTAGGGCTTGCTTGCCACGCTGCTGGTGCTGGCTAGGGCTTGCTTGCCACGCTGCTGGTGCTGGCTAGGGCTTGCTTGCCATGCTGCTGGTGCTGGCTAGGGCTTGCTTGCCACGCTGCTGGTGCTGGCTAGGGCTTGCTTGCCATGCTGCTGGTGCTGGCTAGGGCTTGCTTGCCATGCTGCTGGTGCTGGCTAGGGCTTGCTTGCCACGCTGCTGGTGCTGGCTAGGGCTTGCTTGCCTCGCTGCTGCCAGTCATACTACACCTGCTGCTGGTGCTGGCTAGGGCTTGCTTGCCATGCTGCTGGTGCTGGCTAGGGCTTGCTTGCCTCGCTGCTGGTGCTGGCTAGGGCTTGCTTGCCATGCTGCTGGTGCTGGCTAGGGCTTGCTTGCCACGCTGCTGGTGCTGGCTAGGGCTTGCTTGCCACGCTGCTGGTGCTGGCTAGGGCTTGCTTGCCATGCTGCTGGTGCTGGCTAGGGCTTGCTTGCCACACTGCTGCCAGTCATACTACACCTGCTGCTGGTGCTGGCTAGGGCTTGCTTGCCATGCTGCTGGTGCTGGCTAGGGCTTGCTTGCCATGCTGCTGGTGCTGGCTAGGGCTTGCTTGCCACGCTGCTGGTGCTGGCTAGGGCTTGCTTGCCATGCTGCTGGTGCTGGCTAGGGCTTGCTTGCCACGCTGCTGGTGCTGGCTAGGGCTTGCTTGCCATGCTGCTGGTGCTGGCTAGGGCTTGCTTGCCACGCTGCTGCCAGTCATACTACACCTGCTGCTGGTGCTGGCTAGGGCTTGCTTGCCATGCTGCTGGTGCTGGCTAGGGCTTGCTTGCCTCGCTGCTGGTGCTGGCTAGGGCTTGCTTGCCACGCTGCTGCCAGTCATACTACACCTGCTGCTGGTGCTGGCTAGGGCTTGCTTGCCACGCTGCTGGTGCTGGCTAGGGCTTGCTTGCCATGCTGCTGGTGCTGGCTAGGGCTTGCTTGCCACGCTGCTGGTGCTGGCTAGGGCTTGCTTTCCACGCTGCTGCTCGCACTATTGAATCATTGCTGCTGATATTGCAATGCTACTTGACCATAGATGTACTTATGACTTTAATTATTTCAACCACCACCACCACTATGACTTTAATTATTTCAACCACCACCACTATCTCTATCACTATCTGTATCAATTGGTATCCAGTTGAAGGGTGGGGGGGGGGGGGGGGGGGGGGCATCGAGTTGCTCCAGCCATATGTAGTCTCTACCCACCAGCACCAGTTTCAACCACCACCATCACAACTATCATCACCACCACCTCACCACCACCACAATCTCCACTACTGCCACTACTATATCTCAACCAAAATGATTATCTCCACTAGTGCCACTACTATATCCACCACCACCTCACCAACACCACCACTATATCTCAACCACCACCTCACCAACATCACAATCTCCACTACTGCCACTACTATATCCACCACCACCTCACTAACATCACCACTATATCTCAACCACCACCTCACCAACACCACAATCTCCACCACAACTACCACCACCCCACCTTCACATCCATCGCCATCTCCACCCCCATCAGTAACCCCCATCCCCCCAAAGATTCTTATGATGCATGAACACACAAATCAACACAAAAAGGAATTATTATGATAATTCAAACAGAACACTGAAAACACAGTTGGTATATTCCTGTTTTTATTATCAACTCAAAATCAATGTTGTAAAGTAGGTACTAATAACAATTTTGACATGAATTTTCATTCTGTCACTCACTTTTCCATACAATTTTGCTACATCTTTCCATGATTTTATTTGTATCATTGACACTGAATATACACTTCATGGCAATTCATTTTTTCATTTACAATATGAATTTTTCATGGCAGGATTAAAAATAATAGTACAGTATTTTTTTTTCCTGTATACATATGAAACAATATGTTAAAACATTATTTTCTCTAAGTGGTGGATGTACAAAGAATTACAAGTTTGGTTTCCATTGTGTTAAAAGTATGAGTGGTTCATAGGGTATTTAAATTGCTCAACAAATATGCACTTAACTACAGAAAAACATACAAGGCCTCTTGCTCAGCTGCACTTGCACACTTATTGCTTTTATTCATGTCAACGTGTCTTTGTTCATTTCATTGTTTTAAGCTTGCAAAGTTTTTGTCAAAGCATAACACCATATCTTAGCAAAACACTGCCGTACAAAATAATATGGTTTCATACAAAAGTTTATATAAGTATATATACACACTATTTAACATATTTTGTATAATTATCATCTCATGAAACTGCACACCTGTGAAAAAGATTCACTCTTGTTTCCATTTGCTCACAATGCGTACCCACCCACACGGAAAAGACATCCAAAAATGCAAGTGTACAGAGGAATGTGAAGTCATCGTTCACCATGGCAACAGGGCAGGGAATCCGTCATTCAGCTCCCAAAGATACAGCCATCTGGGGAGTGTGCTTGGGTACTTTTGTTCATCCATCTTTTGGCTGATGTGCTCAACAACCAGGGATGACCCAAGCAATATTACAGACTGCTTGCACAGGCAGTATATTAAATAGAAACTCATCTTGCATCATGCTCCCCATAACAACCCTGACTTGCACAGCAAGTGGTAGTTTTCACAGCAGTGATTGATTTGATAATGTAATTATTCTGTCAACGAAGAATATGGATGCCACATGCTTACTGTAGTTTTGGGTATATTTCTTGCAACTTAGCTAGGTGGCAAGAGCTCAATTCCTCCCTCAGCAATGGTGCCAGCACCATTTATGCCTGCCTCCCCACTGCCGTGTCTATGCAGCAGAATGTGTAACACTGAGCAAAGACATCCCAAAGATTACGAATAAGAAAAAGGAAAAAGCTTGCATTTAGGCCGTTGTACATGAATTGAATCTGTTATCTTACGAATCCCAACCAGTGGAATTAGGGGGTAAAGAAAAGTTGGAATGTTATCACACTGAAGTAAAGTTTTCCTTTAATTAAGGGTGGGGGTTTGAAATGGCGTCAGTCTCCTACATAGGAATAAGATTTTCCAGGTCACTGGAGTATATTGCTAAGATTAAAACATTTTACTTTTTTTTAAAATCGATAAATTGTACAAGTTTTCACATACGTGTGCATTATAGAATTTAATGGATAAACCAGTGTACTATGCATCCGCTAAAGCTTCCAATTCAGTCTTTACAAACCTGCAGGCCTAGAAGCGGACCTGTACAAGGGAAGTAATGAAATTTTTTTTGTGCAAGTTAACCTGCTGAGTTTGCTCCCTTGCACTGACCGCAAGATCAACACGCACTCGCTACGAGTTGTTTAAACTGTAACCAAAGGAACCCGTCAGCTGTCACGTTTGAACATTTTCCAATTTCTCATCGCGAAGACATATGACGAACATCCAGTGACCCCAGTCACTATGTAATCAAATCTAGCAGCAAGAGTCAGCACCCGATTTAAAAGTTTACAAAGCACGCCCGAGGTTCAGTCTTCGGTGCCTTCATGTCGACAGTGGATTCGAAATTCTTCACTCGAAATAGTCTTCCATCTCTCGAACGCTACGCTGCTACAACATGTTTTCCTTTTTTGACACGAAAGCGTCTCTTTGCTCATGATGTGGAGAGCACGCAAAACAAAGCACGAAGTCTCACACTTATTAGTCCCACTTCACTCAGGTCATGACGCGGTGCTGGAGAGACTGGAGGTGGGATTAGGAATGGTCGTGTCACTCACAGAAATGGCGGTCACAAGAGCAGCTGTAGTGCTGCTCATGTCCAAGGCAGGTGTTGACATCATACCAACGGCCATAGAGTCAGTCATCGAAGAGGCGAGATTGCTCGCGGTCACTCCGACCAAAAGCATCGAAGAACTCGAGTCCACGGTAGCGAGGGCGATGGCTGTTGACGAGGGAGCGATAAAGGAGATGGATGAATCAGCAGATGCAGTGCTCTGAGTCGCCATGACTGAATCTGTGGTGGCGAACATTCCAGATGTTGCAGGGGCCATGACAGAGGAGGAACCCAGGGAGCTGTCAGATGCCATGATGAAGACTGACACAGAATTGGACATTGGCGAAGGTGATTGGGCGGGTACAGAGGAAGACTCTGCGAGAGAGGCATCCATGGAAACTGTAGTTGTAGCCATTGCGGGTACGGCGATGGAGTCAGAGAGAGACTGGGAACCGGTCACCGAGGCACTTGCTGACGCTGCCAAGGGAACGCTGGCGGACGGGTCTACAGAGGACTGAGACACAGACATGGGAGCGGCAACAGAGTCGGAGGAAGACGGCGTGATGGACATAGATCCTGGTACTGACATCGCCATGGATGCCTGGACCGATGCACTCAGCGCTGGCGAGGCAGAAGCGTCGGAGGCAGAGACGCTGGGCTGAGAAGGTGAGGCTGCGGCAGACTGCACTACAGACATGGCCATTGATTCAAAGGCAGACATGGATCCAATAACTGAATCTTGAGGTGCAGAAGAGGACTGTGCCATCGAGGCCATCGGCATTGAAGAGACCATAGATGCTGCCATAGACTGAGAAACTGCACCAATCACAGAATCAGACCCAAACATGCTTACAGTGGCTTGAGAGTCTGCAGAGTACTGAAGCATGACAGACATCATCATCGATGAGTCCACAGAGAGCATCACAGACGTCGAGAGTGCCCCAGGAACAGACGTTGACGGTGTCACGGCCATCGAGTCAGAGGCCGACCCTAGAGCGCTCATAGACGCTTGACTCATTGGAGAGGACTGATCCATAGAAGACATTGCCATTGAAGAATCCATCGCTCCCATCATGGACTGAGAAACTCCCGGAGACATTGAACCAGGTGTCGTGGTCATCGACGAGTCCATAGATCCCATCACAGGCATTGACATGGCGGCAGTTGCAGAACCTGTCATCATTTCGGAGGCAGAAGCGGATGCCTGCATGCTCATGGACGGCATTGCCATCGAAGAATCCATCGCTCCCATCATGGACTGAGAAACTCCCGGAGACATTGAACCAGAAGGAGTCATGGTCATCGACGAGTCCACAGATCCCATCACAGGCATTGACATGGCGGCAGTTGCAGAACCTGTCATCATTTCGGAGGCAGAAGCCGATACTTGCATGCTCATGGACGGCATTGCCATCGAAGAATCCATCGCACCCATCGTGGACTGAGAAACTCCCGGAGACATTGAACCAGAAGGAGTCATGGTCATCGACGAGTCCACAGATCCCATCACAGGCATTGACATGGCGGCAGTTGCAGAACCTGTCATCATTTCGGAGGCAGAAGCCGATACTTGCATGCTCATGGACGGCATTGCCATCGAAGAATCCATCGCACCCACCATGGACTGAGAAACTCCCGGAGACATTGAACCAGAAGGAGTCATGGTCATCGACGAGTCCATAGATCCCATCACAGACATTGACATGGAGGCAGTTGCAGAACCTGTGATCATTTCAGAGGCAGAAGCTGATGCCTGCATGCTCATGGACGGCATTGCCATCGAAGAATCCATCGCACCCACCATGGACTGAGAAACTCCAGGAGACATTGAACCAGAAGGAGTCATGGTCATCGACGAGTCCATAGATCCCATCACAGGCATTGACATGGAGGCAGTTGCAGAATTTGTCATCATTTCAGAGGCAGAAGCCGATGCCTGCATGCTCATGGACGGCATTGCCATCGAAGAATCCATCGCACCCACCATGGACTGAGAAACTCCAGGAGACATTGAACCAGAAGGAGTCATGGTCATCGACGAGTCCATAGATCCCATCACAGACATTGACATGGAGGCAGTTGCAGAATTTGTCATCATTTCAGAGGCAGAAGCCGATGCCTGCATGCTCATGGACGGCATTGCCATCGAAGAATCCATCGCACCCACCATGGACTGAGAAACTCCAGGAGACATTGAACCAGAAGGAGTCATGGTCATCGACGAGTCCATAGATCCCATCACAGGCATTGACATGGCGGCAGTTGCAGAACCTGTGATCATTTCGGAGGCAGAAGCCGATACTTGCATGCTCATGGACGGCATTGCCATCGAAGAATCCATCGTACCATTCATGGACTGAGAAACTCCTGGAGACATTGAACCAGAAGGAGTCATGGTCATCGACGAGTCCATAGATCCCATCACAGACATTGACATGGCGGCAGTTGCAGAATTTGTCATCATTTCAGAGGCAGAAGCCGATGCCTGCATGCTCATGGACGGCATTGCCATCGAAGAATCCATCGAAGCCATTACAGAGGGCGAAACTCCCAAAGTTGCAGGGTTTGATGGTGTCATAAACATGGAGTCGGGAGCAGACAATAGAAGACTCGTGAACCCTTGGAGACCAGGAGAGAACTGCACCATCGAAGAGTCCATGGATGGCATGGCGGAGGGAGACATTCCTGCAGACACTTGACCAGAAGGAACCACGTTTATGGAACCAGAAGCAGACATAGGCATGCTCATTGAGCCTTGAATACCCAAGGATAATTGGTCCATAGAAGACATGACCATTTGGTGGAGTTGAAGATCCCATCGCTGACTCCAGAGGCATAGATGCTGATGGCATCGTAGAGACAAAACTAGAGGTAAACATGTCCATTGAGACCTGGAGAACTGATGACAACTGGGCCATAGACATACCCATCGACTGGCTCATAGGAGCCATCGCTGAAGGCGAAATTTGTCCTGATACAGAGATAGAAGGAGCAGAAGAAACAAAGTCAGCAGGAGACATTTGCATGCTCATGGACCCTTGGAGACCCATGGAAGACTGATCCATGGAGGACATCATCATTGAAGGAAGCATCGTTGCCATCATAGAGTCAGACAGCCCTCCAGATATTGAGATTGAAGGAATCACTGCCATGGAACCAGAACCAGACATGGACATAGCCACACTCATTGAACCTTGCAGACCAGGGGACGACTGAGAAATTTCTCCAGAGACCGAGGACGCCATTGACGGCATGGACGACGCGCCCTGGAATGGCGGCACCGAATCTGAAGGAGAAACCAGGTTCGTGGAGCTCGCAGGGGAAACCATAGACACAGGAAGCGAACCAGTCATGGAGGCAGATGCCGACGGAGCTTGTGAGAGGATGGGAGAAGACATCTCCATGGAGGCGCTGGCACTTGGGGACATGGAAGACATCCCTGCTGAGATGGGCGGGGTGGCAGTGGCAGATCCCATGTCGGAGACGGCGCCAGACACGCTGCCAGAGGTCAGGGTGGACTGCGGGACAAGGGGCAATGGCGCGGAGGAGGCTGACGAGGCAGGCGTCTGGAAGTCGACGCTTAAGGACGCCGAGGTCTGAAAGAAACAATGGCCTGGTGTCATTCTGGTCTTCAGTGTGCGCTGTGGTGCGTCCGGAGTATTCAGTGTTATTAAGTTTTGACTGATCTATGTTCGAAAAGTAACTACAGCCACAAATATGCATGATATTTTATCTCCTTTGTTCCCTGTGTTGGAACACATCCCACCCCACCCCACCCACCCTCACCCCGCAACTTACTCTTTTCATTGCTCGATAATCTAGATGATGCATGATATGATAAGAAAGTTCTGCATCTCGAACACCGTGCATCGTTTAAAACCCGCACGCAAAACAGAGGAGTAGGTCTAAGCACGTACTGCAAATAACTTTCTCGCCTTCAGTCGATGTTTTGCGTGCAAAAAGCAGTAGGTCAACTCGAGGCTTTAAGGCGAGTAACACAATAAACTGAGTGTATCAGCTTGGAACCAAGAGTAAGTTTGGAGAAAAAAAAAGTCCAAGGTAGGCCTACTGACAGTCACACAAAACCTGGACACCTATAACAAAATCATTGTTCGGCAAGCTTACTCTATATTGATTTCGCTTGGAAATTAAACAGTATGTTGCATAGTCATAGATTGTATATTTAAAAAGTCAATTAATATGCTATTTTATAATCACAGGCGTAGGAAGTTAGACACCAACGACAGGCTACATCGTTGGTGTCTAACTTCCTACGCCTGTGATTATAAAATAGCATATTAATTGACTTTTTAAATATACAATCTATGACTATGCAACATACTGTTTAATTTCCAAGCGAAATCAATATAGAGTAAGCTTGCCTAACAATGATTTTGTTATAGGTGTCCAGGTTTTGTGTGACTGTCAGTAGGCCTACCTTGGACTTTTTTTCTCCAAACTTACTCTTGGTTCCAAGCTGATACACTCATTTTATTGTGTTACTCGCCTTAAAGCCTCGAGTTGACCTACTGCTTTTTGCACGCAAAACATCGACTGAAGGCGAGAAAGTTATTTGCAGTACGTGCTTAGACCTACTCCTCTGTTTTGCGTGCGGGTTTTAAACGATGCACGGTGTTCGAGATGCAGAACTTTCTTATCATATCATGCATCATCTAGATTATCGAGCAATGAAAAGAGTAAGTTGCGGGGTGAGGGTGGGTGGGGTGGGGTGGGATGTGTTCCAACACAGGGAACAAAGGAGATAAAATATCATGCATATTTGTGGCTGTAGTTACTTTTCGAACATAGATCAGTCAAAACTTAATAACACTGAATACTCCGGACGCACCACAGCGCACACTGAAGACCAGAATGACACCAGGCCATTGTTTCTTTCAGACCTCGGCGTCCTTAAGCGTCGACTTCCAGACGCCTGCCTCGTCAGCCTCCTCCGCGCCATTGCCCCTTGTCCCGCAGTCCACCCTGACCTCTGGCAGCGTGTCTGGCGCCGTCTCCGACATGGGATCTGCCACTGCCACCCCGCCCATCTCAGCAGGGATGTCTTCCATGTCCCCAAGTGCCAGCGCCTCCATGGAGATGTCTTCTCCCATCCTCTCACAAGCTCCGTCGGCATCTGCCTCCATGACTGGTTCGCTTCCTGTGTCTATGGTTTCCCCTGCGAGCTCCACGAACCTGGTTTCTCCTTCAGATTCGGTGCCGCCATTCCAGGGCGCGTCGTCCATGCCGTCAATGGCGTCCTCGGTCTCTGGAGAAATTTCTCAGTCGTCCCCTGGTCTGCAAGGTTCAATGAGTGTGGCTATGTCCATGTCTGGTTCTGGTTCCATGGCAGTGATTCCTTCAATCTCAATATCTGGAGGGCTGTCTGACTCTATGATGGCAACGATGCTTCCTTCAATGATGATGTCCTCCATGGATCAGTCTTCCATGGGTCTCCAAGGGTCCATGAGCATGCAAATGTCTCCTGCTGACTTTGTTTCTTCTGCTCCTTCTATCTCTGTATCAGGACAAATTTCGCCTTCAGCGATGGCTCCTATGAGCCAGTCGATGGGTATGTCTATGGCCCAGTTGTCATCAGTTCTCCAGGTCTCAATGGACATGTTTACCTCTAGTTTTGTCTCTACGATGCCATCAGCATCTATGCCTCTGGAGTCAGCGATGGGATCTTCAACTCCACCAATGGTCATGTCTTCTATGGACCAATTATCCTTGGGTATTCAAGGCTCAATGAGCATGCCTATGTCTGCTTCTGGTTCCATAAACGTGGTTCCTTCTGGTCAAGTGTCTGCAGGAATGTCTCCCTCCGCCATGCCATCCATGGACTCTTCGATGGTGCAGTTCTCTCCTGGTCTCCAAGGGTTCACGAGTCTTCTATTGTCTGCTCCCGACTCCATGTTTATGACACCATCAAACCCTGCAACTTTGGGAGTTTCGCCCTCTGTAATGGCTTCGATGGATTCTTCGATGGCAATGCCGTCCATGAGCATGCAGGCATCGGCTTCTGCCTCTGAAATGATGACAAATTCTGCAACTGCCGCCATGTCAATGTCTGTGATGGGATCTATGGACTCGTCGATGACCATGACTCCTTCTGGTTCAATGTCTCCTGGAGTTTCTCAGTCCATGAATGGTGCGATGGATTCTTCGATGGCAATGCCGTCCATGAGCATGCAAGTATCGGCTTCTGCCTCCGAAATGATCACAGGTTCTGCAACTGCCGCCATGTCAATGCCTGTGATGGGATCTATGGACTCGTCGATGACCATGACTCCTTCTGGTTCAATGTCTCCTGGAGTTTCTCAGTCCATGGTGGGTGCGATGGATTCTTCGATGGCAATGCCGTCCATGAGCATGCAGGCATCGGCTTCTGCCTCTGAAATGATGACAAATTCTGCAACTGCCTCCATGTCAATGTCTGTGATGGGATCTATGGACTCGTCGATGACCATGACTCCTTCTGGTTCAATGTCTCCTGGAGTTTCTCAGTCCATGGTGGGTGCGATGGATTCTTCGATGGCAATGCCGTCCATGAGCATGCAGGCATCGGCTTCTGCCTCTGAAATGATGACAAATTCTGCAACTGCCTCCATGTCAATGCCTGTGATGGGATCTATGGACTCGTCGATGACCATGACTCCTTCTGGTTCAATGTCTCCTGGAGTTTCTCAGTCCATGGTGGGTGCGATGGATTCTTCGATGGCAATGCCGTCCATGAGCATGCAGGCATCAGCTTCTGCCTCTGAAATGATCACAGGTTCTGCAACTGCCTCCATGTCAATGTCTGTGATGGGATCTATGGACTCGTCGATGACCATGACTCCTTCTGGTTCAATGTCTCCGGGAGTTTCTCAGTCCATGGTGGGTGCGATGGATTCTTCGATGGCAATGCCGTCCATGAGCATGCAAGTATCGGCTTCTGCCTCCGAAATGATGACAGGTTCTGCAACTGCCGCCATGTCAATGCCTGTGATGGGATCTATGGACTCGTCGATGACCATGACTCCTTCTGGTTCAATGTCTCCGGGAGTTTCTCAGTCCATGATGGGTGCGATGGATTCTTCGATGGCAATGCCGTCCATGAGCATGCAAGTATCGGCTTCTGCCTCCGAAATGATGACAGGTTCTGCAACTGCCGCCATGTCAATGCCTGTGATGGGATCTATGGACTCGTCGATGACCATGACTCCTTCTGGTTCAATGTCTCCGGGAGTTTCTCAGTCCATGATGGGAGCGATGGATTCTTCGATGGCAATGCCGTCCATGAGCATGCAGGCATCCGCTTCTGCCTCCGAAATGATGACAGGTTCTGCAACTGCCGCCATGTCAATGCCTGTGATGGGATCTATGGACTCGTCGATGACCACGACACCTGGTTCAATGTCTCCGGGAGTTTCTCAGTCCATGATGGGAGCGATGGATTCTTCAATGGCAATGTCTTCTATGGATCAGTCCTCTCCAATGAGTCAAGCGTCTATGAGCGCTCTAGGGTCGGCCTCTGACTCGATGGCCGTGACACCGTCAACGTCTGTTCCTGGGGCACTCTCGACGTCTGTGATGCTCTCTGTGGACTCATCGATGATGATGTCTGTCATGCTTCAGTACTCTGCAGACTCTCAAGCCACTGTAAGCATGTTTGGGTCTGATTCTGTGATTGGTGCAGTTTCTCAGTCTATGGCAGCATCTATGGTCTCTTCAATGCCGATGGCCTCGATGGCACAGTCCTCTTCTGCACCTCAAGATTCAGTTATTGGATCCATGTCTGCCTTTGAATCAATGGCCATGTCTGTAGTGCAGTCTGCCGCAGCCTCACCTTCTCAGCCCAGCGTCTCTGCCTCCGACGCTTCTGCCTCGCCAGCGCTGAGTGCATCGGTCCAGGCATCCATGGCGATGTCAGTACCAGGATCTATGTCCATCACGCCGTCTTCCTCCGACTCTGTTGCCGCTCCCATGTCTGTGTCTCAGTCCTCTGTAGACCCGTCCGCCAGCGTTCCCTTGGCAGCGTCAGCAAGTGCCTCGGTGACCGGTTCCCAGTCTCTCTCTGACTCCATCGCCGTACCCGCAATGGCTACAACTACAGTTTCCATGGATGCCTCTCTCGCAGAGTCTTCCTCTGTACCCGCCCAATCACCTTCGCCAATGTCCAATTCTGTGTCAGTCTTCATCATGGCATCTGACAGCTCCCTGGGTTCCTCCTCTGTCATGGCCCCTGCAACATCTGGAATGTTCGCCACCACAGATTCAGTCATGGCGACTCAGAGCACTGCATCTGCTGATTCATCCATCTCCTTTATCGCTCCCTCGTCAACAGCCATCGCCCTCGCTACCGTGGACTCGAGTTCTTCGATGCTTTTGGTCGGAGTGACCGCGAGCAATCTCGCCTCTTCGATGACTGACTCTATGGCCGTTGGTATGATGTCAACACCTGCCTTGGACATGAGCAGCACTACAGCTGCTCTTGTGACCGCCATTTCTGTGAGTGACACGACCATTCCTAATCCCACCTCCAGTCTCTCCAGCACCGCGTCATGACCTGAGTGAAGTGGGACTAATAAGTGTGAGACTTCGTGCTTTGTTTTGCGTGCTCTCCACATCATGAGCAAAGAGACGCTTTCGTGTCAAAAAAGGAAAACATGTTGTAGCAGCGTAGCGTTCGAGAGATGGAAGACTATTTCGAGTGAAGAATTTCGAATCCACTGTCGACATGAAGGCACCGAAGACTGAACCTCGGGCGTGCTTTGTAAACTTTTAAATCGGGTGCTGACTCTTGCTGCTAGATTTGATTACATAGTGACTGGGGTCACTGGATGTTCGTCATATGTCTTCGCGATGAGAAATTGGAAAATGTTCAAACGTGACAGCTGACGGGTTCCTTTGGTTACAGTTTAAACAACTCGTAGCGAGTGCGTGTTGATCTTGCGGTCAGTGCAAGGGAGCAAACTCAGCAGGTTAACTTGCACAAAAAAATTTCATTACTTCCCTTGTACAGGTCCGCTTCTAGGCCTGCAGGTTTGTAAAGACTGAATTGGAAGCTTTAGCGGATGCATAGTACACTGGTTTATCCATTAAATTCTATAATGCACACGTATGTGAAAACTTGTACAATTTATCGATTTTAAAAAAAAGTAAAATGTTTTAATCTTAGCAATATACTCCAGTGACCTGGAAAATCTTATTCCTATGTAGGAGACTGACGCCATTTCAAACCCCCACCCTTAATTAAAGGAAAACTTTACTTCAGTGTGATAACATTCCAACTTTTCTTTACCCCCTAATTCCACTGGTTGGGATTCGTAAGATAACAGATTCAATTCATGTACAACGGCCTAAATGCAAGCTTTTTCCTTTTTCTTATTCGTAATCTTTGGGATGTCTTTGCTCAGTGTTACACATTCTGCTGCATAGACACGGCAGTGGGGAGGCAGGCATAAATGGTGCTGGCACCATTGCTGAGGGAGGAATTGAGCTCTTGCCACCTAGCTAAGTTGCAAGAAATATACCCAAAACTACAGTAAGCATGTGGCATCCATATTCTTCGTTGACAGAATAATTACATTATCAAATCAATCACTGCTGTGAAAACTACCACTTGCTGTGCAAGTCAGGGTTGTTATGGGGAGCATGATGCAAGATGAGTTTCTATTTAATATACTGCCTGTGCAAGCAGTCTGTAATATTGCTTGGGTCATCCCTGGTTGTTGAGCACATCAGCCAAAAGATGGATGAACAAAAGTACCCAAGCACACTCCCCAGATGGCTGTATCTTTGGGAGCTGAATGACGGATTCCCTGCCCTGTTGCCATGGTGAACGATGACTTCACATTCCTCTGTACACTTGCATTTTTGGATGTCTTTTCCGTGTGGGTGGGTACGCATTGTGAGCAAATGGAAACAAGAGTGAATCTTTTTCACAGGTGTGCAGTTTCATGAGATGATAATTATACAAAATATGTTAAATAGTGTGTATATATACTTATATAAACTTTTGTATGAAACCATATTATTTTGTACGGCAGTGTTTTGCTAAGATATGGTGTTATGCTTTGACAAAAACTTTGCAAGCTTAAAACAATGAAATGAACAAAGACACGTTGACATGAATAAAAGCAATAAGTGTGCAAGTGCAGCTGAGCAAGAGGCCTTGTATGTTTTTCTGTAGTTAAGTGCATATTTGTTGAGCAATTTAAATACCCTATGAACCACTCATACTTTTAACACAATGGAAACCAAACTTGTAATTCTTTGTACATCCACCACTTAGAGAAAATAATGTTTTAACATATTGTTTCATATGTATACAGGAAAAAAAAATACTGTACTATTATTTTTAATCCTGCCATGAAAAATTCATATTGTAAATGAAAAAATGAATTGCCATGAAGTGTATATTCAGTGTCAATGATACAAATAAAATCATGGAAAGATGTAGCAAAATTGTATGGAAAAGTGAGTGACAGAATGAAAATTCATGTCAAAATTGTTATTAGTACCTACTTTACAACATTGATTTTGAGTTGATAATAAAAACAGGAATATACCAACTGTGTTTTCAGTGTTCTGTTTGAATTATCATAATAATTCCTTTTTGTGTTGATTTGTGTGTTCATGCATCATAAGAATCTTTGGGGGGATGGGGGTTACTGATGGGGGTGGAGATGGCGATGGATGTGAAGGTGGGGTGGTGGTAGTTGTGGTGGAGATTGTGGTGTTGGTGAGGTGGTGGTTGAGATATAGTGGTGATGTTAGTGAGGTGGTGGTGGATATAGTAGTGGCAGTAGTGGAGATTGTGATGTTGGTGAGGTGGTGGTTGAGATATAGTGGTGGTGTTGGTGAGGTGGTGGTGGATATAGTAGTGGCACTAGTGGAGATAATCATTTTGGTTGAGATATAGTAGTGGCAGTAGTGGAGATTGTGGTGGTGGTGAGGTGGTGGTGATGATAGTTGTGATGGTGGTGGTTGAAACTGGTGCTGGTGGGTAGAGACTACATATGGCTGGAGCAACTCGATGCCCCCCCCCCCCCCCCCCCACCCTTCAACTGGATACCAATTGATACAGATAGTGATAGAGATAGTGGTGGTGGTTGAAATAATTAAAGTCATAGTGGTGGTGGTGGTTGAAATAATTAAAGTCATAAGTACATCTATGGTCAAGTAGCATTGCAATATCAGCAGCAATGATTCAATAGTGCGAGCAGCAGCGTGGAAAGCAAGCCCTAGCCAGCACCAGCAGCGTGGCAAGCAAGCCCTAGCCAGCACCAGCAGCATGGCAAGCAAGCCCTAGCCAGCACCAGCAGCGTGGCAAGCAAGCCCTAGCCAGCACCAGCAGCAGGTGTAGTATGACTGGCAGCAGCGTGGCAAGCAAGCCCTAGCCAGCACCAGCAGCGAGGCAAGCAAGCCCTAGCCAGCACCAGCAGCATGGCAAGCAAGCCCTAGCCAGCACCAGCAGCAGGTGTAGTATGACTGGCAGCAGCGTGGCAAGCAAGCCCTAGCCAGCACCAGCAGCGTGGCAAGCAAGCCCTAGCCAGCACCAGCAGCGTGGCAAGCAAGCCCTAGCCAGCACCAGCAGCATGGCAAGCAAGCCCTAGCCAGCACCAGCAGCGTGGCAAGCAAGCCCTAGCCAGCACCAGCAGCATGGCAAGCAAGCCCTAGCCAGCACCAGCAGCATGGCAAGCAAGCCCTAGCCAGCACCAGCAGCAGGTGTAGTATGACTGGCAGCAGTGTGGCAAGCAAGCCCTAGCCAGCACCAGCAGCATGGCAAGCAAGCCCTAGCCAGCACCAGCAGCGTGGCAAGCAAGCCCTAGCCAGCACCAGCAGCGTGGCAAGCAAGCCCTAGCCAGCACCAGCAGCATGGCAAGCAAGCCCTAGCCAGCACCAGCAGCGAGGCAAGCAAGCCCTAGCCAGCACCAGCAGCATGGCAAGCAAGCCCTAGCCAGCACCAGCAGCAGGTGTAGTATGACTGGCAGCAGCGAGGCAAGCAAGCCCTAGCCAGCACCAGCAGCGTGGCAAGCAAGCCCTAGCCAGCACCAGCAGCATGGCAAGCAAGCCCTAGCCAGCACCAGCAGCATGGCAAGCAAGCCCTAGCCAGCACCAGCAGCGTGGCAAGCAAGCCCTAGCCAGCACCAGCAGCATGGCAAGCAAGCCCTAGCCAGCACCAGCAGCGTGGCAAGCAAGCCCTAGCCAGCACCAGCAGCGTGGCAAGCAAGCCCTAGCCAGCA
The DNA here is from genome assembly GCA_034096865.1 of Theodoxus fluviatilis. Taxonomy (NCBI): domain Eukaryota; kingdom Metazoa; phylum Mollusca; class Gastropoda; order Cycloneritida; family Neritidae; genus Theodoxus; species Theodoxus fluviatilis. The sequence continues at coordinate 147,304 of JAWQFJ010002469.1, read as the reverse complement.
CCAGCAGCAGGTGTAGTATGACTAGCAGCAGCATGGCAAGCAAGCCCTAGCCAGCACCAGCAGCGAGGCAAGCAAGCCCTAGCCAGCACCAGCAGCAGGTGTAGTATGACTGGCAGCAGCATGGCAAGCAAGCCCTAGCCAGCACCAGCAGCGAGGCAAGCAAGCCCTAGCCAGCACCAGCAGCAGGTGTAGTATGACTGGCAGCAGCATGGCAAGCAAGCCCTAGCCAGCACCAGCAGCGTGGCAAGCAAGCCCTAGCCAGCACCAGCAGCATGGCAAGCAAGCCCTAGCCAGCACCAGCAGCATGGCAAGCAAGCCCTAGCCAGCACCAGCAGCGAGGCAAGCAAGCCCTAGCCAGCACCAGCAGCATGGCAAACAAGCCCTAGCCAGCACCAGCAGCGAGGCAAGCAAGCCCTAGCCAGCACCAGCAGCGAGGCAAGCAAGCCCTAGCCAGCACCAGCAGCGAGGCAAGCAAGCCCTAGCCAGCACCAGCAGCATGGCAAGCAAGCCCTAGCCAGCACCAGCAGCATGGCAAGCAAGCCCTAGCCAGCACCAGCAGCAGGTGTAGTATGACTGGCAGCAGCAGTGACCAACTGCTTTTGTGCAATTCCAAGTTGTTGCATACATGCATGTAGAAATAAAGTAGGCCTAACTCTAGCAGTGGCCATTAATTTAACTAGAATACAAGGCAGAAAGTTTCTATAGGTAATTAGACGTAGACACAGGAAGTAGTTGAATTTGTAGTTGAGAGGTACCAGTGCTGAACCAGTCCTATTTGCACAGCAGGAGTGTCTGCAGAGAAAGTTATGGCATCTACCAGTAGTCTTCATTGAAAAGCTAGTGAACGCCTCGGAGGAATTAGGTCAAGTGCACATCCAGAACCTGAGTGGGGGAATCAGTGCCTATTGATGCAAGACATTGCAGCATGCTGCTCTGGCACATCCGTTCTCTTTATCCCTGACATCCCTGGAGAACAGTGCATCTATTTCCACTCTGTACAGCTAGGAATACTTAAATGTGCACAAAGATGGCATAGCCTTGTTTCTGGAAGGCAAAAAGGCAGTATTGTCGATTCAAAGATATTAATCTGCCTGTGAAAGGAGAGAGACTACCTCAGATGAACTGGCAGCTGCCATCTGTACTTCCAGTAGGCACCGAAGTAACCACATGGAACTCCCATTTGTTTCAATGAACACAATGTAACATACAAACTTGGGTAATGTCTAAATCTTGCATTCTAAAACAGTCGCACCAAATCAAAGACAACTTCTCCCATGCTGCACAGCACTGTTCACTTATTGAGCTCAAAATTCATAAACCCTATACCGACACAACACCAGTGACTATAACGGGTCATAAGATATTTTTCAGATGTTCAAACAAAGTAAACGACTAAGGCCACTGGTCCAAACAAAGAAATTTTTATTGATGTTCACAACTATGCACAAAATTTTGAGCAGTAAATTCAAAGAAAGCAGAAAAATACATTAGCAGCATTTGCACAAAAAACTTGCAGTAAGGCAGCATGGCAGGTCAACCAGTGTTGAAAGAAATGGAATGTGAAACCATTTGTACACGATGCAAATGCCAACAAAACCTTGTCTTGATGCATCCACTTGTGATGGTCTTCCTCATCAAATGGTGCAAAAATATGCAGAAATCGCAGACGTGTTCCAAAATTATCAAATTGTAAACATGGATACCAGAAAATAAAAACTGGTGTAAAAGTTTATGAGCCATCCACAAGAATGTAGACTCCTCATCACAATTGTGAGACAACAAGCAACAGTGGCAGGCTGACAAACATGCACACCATGTGCACTGTCTACTTCATAGCTATCAACAAGTACTTGCCGTCCTACGCCCAGACATGTTACATACTGATTTCAGTACAGTTTCAAGAATAATTAGCCCATGCAGGTCAAATTGTCAAGGGGGATTCATAAGGGAGGTTACAATGAGATGGATTTCAAGAATGATTACTGAGACAGAATTGAGAATGTATACAAAAGAAGTGTAGAGTTTTAAAAAAGAAAGAATGTCACATGAATATTGTGCCAAGAATGTACAAAAATTCGAGCCAAAAATCAGGCAAGAGCATGCATTAGGGATACAAAGCGCACCATTATGAACAGCTGTGTAAAAAAATACAAGGACATCTTTGTGGTTTCAAACCCTCTCAATCCTTCACTTCTTCCATATATAGCCGACCCAACTACAGCACCCAACGCTGGCAAAGATGGACAACTCACAAGTGTTCAGGGCCACAGGGGAACCAGATTCTAACCCCAAGCATAGGTCAAGATGATATCTCCTTGAGGAGCTCAAAGCAACTGTATTGTCATAGGAACAAGACTGGACCCACAACAGCCTTTACTCTTCTAGATACAATGGCATGCTTCATTCTCTTAACTAGCAAGGCACACATCACATCCATATCCTGACAACTTTTCTTCAACTCCTCCTCTTTTCTCCTACTCCTCCTTTTTCTTCTTTCTCCTCCTCCTTCTCCTCCTCTTCCTCTGCTGCCCATGCTGTTGACTTCATTGGCATTGAAGAGGGCTGTATGCCATCCAATAAGGCACATTTGCATGGCTGATGTTACAAATGTGTGTATTGTGTACTCATTGTGTGCATTCACCATGACATGCTAGTACTACCCTGAAGATTTCAAAGGCCCTGACATCTGAAAAGTTCCTATCATCCCTTAGATCAGAGTTGCTAAGTTCCTGTCTCTCCTACCCCACAAGATGAAAATGAATTCCCATATAACACCAAACAAAAGCACAGAATTTAAAACCAAACAAAGAGCTACTGTAGAACTGTAAATGTTTGTATAAATTTGAGCCGATAGTTGTGACCTGAAAAAGGCCCTTTGTAAATATATATACAAGGACAACCATGCATGCTAAACATCAGACCTAACATGTCAAGCAGCACATTATAGTGATTAGCAACAGGCAAAAATCAAAATCATTTTGTTATATCTAAAATGATTTCCAATACTGCTTTGATAGAAAACTGCTGATGAAGCAAAACAAATGTTTTATCACTGGAAAGTCAATGTTGCTTCTTTGCTCAATGAACAAGAGCATACTAATTAATGAACTTCATGAAGCAGGTATTATATAAGTGTTATCAATGGTAAAATCAGAAGTTTTCCTTCACAACTCAATACAAGCATCATTCAGACACTTGTGCTCATGAAAACAGTGCGCCAATAAAGCAAGAAAATTACTCCTCTCTCAAGATCATGCAAAAAAAGCTGCATCAAAAACGCATAAAGAATAGAGTATACAAAATAGCTGGTCCATTGTCAAAATACTGTGTAGTCCCTTTAGACAAACCAAAGATGAGCGATGGTCTCCTTCACAATGTGGCATCATTACAGACTTGGACACAAAAGACATCTTTGTACACATGGCAACACAGCCCAGAGGCATGGTTCCATCCACATGAGGCACGTAAAGCAAACAACAGGGCAAATGGAGATCAGAAACAAGCCGAGGGTACATCATGCCGATCCAAGGAGGACCCAACATCTCAACAGCCTCCATCCTCAAAGCAAGCCCAGCAGGAGAACAAAGCAGCCGCAAAAGCCACATTTCAAGCAGTCAGAGTATGTACACAATGCTCCCAAATAAACAAAGCTGTTTGTTGTTAGTCTTTACTGGCAAAGTATCCACTGGCAAAGCAAACGATAATTTGGTAAGCCTACATGATTTTCTTCATCTTAACAAAATCTTTTAATAATTATCCTGGACATCACTGCCATCACATACCAGAAATCAACAATGCAGTTAAGACATGTTGGTCCTAACTGAAAATAATTCCATTTTCATTAGAGAATGAGTGTCCACTAACTCATATTGTTCTCAACTTGTGAAGAAACAAAGAGAAGAGATACATTAGCAGGTGGAGGTTGTATATTTTCCAAGCCAACAGCAGCAGTAGTTTCAACATTGAGCCTTTCTCCACCTAACCGCTTCCTCCACATCAACCTAGAACAGACTGAGATGTCCTTGTTCTCACTTTTGTCTGCAGGCAAGAGAATGCAATGCCCACCATGGGGAGTTTCCGGTCAGTCTGATGTTTAGTGTTCATGGCAAACCAGTCATAGGAACCCATCCTTCCATAACTGTTCAAGAAGACTGGCAGCATTCAAATGAAACTGACCTGAGAGCGAAGGGCAGCAAACTCTGACCTGGAATCCTCGCTACAACCTTGGACTGCTAAACAGCCGCTCTGTGCCAGCTGTCTGATCTTAGAGACAAAACAGACATCACATCTAGTCTTCATTCATTCATGGAGGAACAGGGCAACCTGTTCACTAGTGAGACAGACGAGTTGCACTCCAAAAAGAATAGAAAGATGGAGAAAACAACACCTGGCCATGTTCCATCTGCATCTTTGATCCAGATGTGGAATTCTGGAGTAAAAAGCTTAATATGATCCATTCTATTCACTTCTGATCTTCTTCCTAGCCCTACACATTGAGAGTTGGCCTTTTGAGCACCCCACACAGCCCCACTAGTTCACATGCAGACAAGCAACATTTCCACTCATCCAAACTCCAATCTGGCCACGCTGAGATGGAGGGAGGGATGCGGTGTGATGGTCGTTGCCAGGGATATTGAGCACTATGAGTCTGTGAGGATGAATTGGGACTGACAGAACCACTGTCAGAGGCACAGTACTCAAAGACATGAACTTTTTGCTGCTACCAAAGAGAGCTCCATAGCAAGTTATAGTGAAGCCAATTCAGTCATGGACTGTGAACACAGAATAAAGAATATATGGCATATGATGTTGCGGAGTTGTTTCATCACCACATAAAGCAATGTAGTAATACATTGGAGTCAGAAGTCAAAACATGCATGTTAGACAAAGCATGCCACATAATGGGCATATCATTTTGACATCAAATAGTCAGATGTTAAGGACATCTTGTTGGGTATAATACAAACATCATACTTCACATGAAGAATGTGTCATAATCATTTCAACACTGATGGTTAATTAGCTTATGTAATGCTAATGATTCACAAGCAACTACCAGAAAGTATACATCACTACACATATTATCAGAGAAGTAATATTAAAGAGCACATTATTAACACACCCTTCCCTGCAAATCACGGTAACAAAGCCAGGGCAACATACTTCCACTTCAATTGGATTTTTAAAAATCAATTGGAAAGACAAGCCTGTGACATCTCAAGAATATTCCATTCCAAAACATTCTCTTTGAAATACAGTACATTAAGCCACAACGTAGATCAAAAAGTTCAACAACGTTGGCTGTATTTACCCAAAAAGATTCATCACCAAACAAAGTCAACAGATAACCATTGCCATTTCTCTGCCAGACTCAAGACTTCTGGCACAAACTGCCATGCTGAGGCAGACAGAACCAAGGCAAGATCTGCCACATGTGTTCAAGACTATGAGGACGACTTCCTAATGCCAAAATGAATGAGTCTCGTACACCCACACACTCACTTCCACTGGTGAGATTGAAAAAGTGAGCAACTTCTAAGAGCTGATGCCTGTAGCATACCTGAAAACCTAACTAACAGTACTGAAAGACACTGCTGCATTTGGTTTTTTATAACAGTGTCAAGAGGAAAATAAAAATGGAAAAAATCATACTCGGAACCATCAAGTAATTCACCATCCATTTTGAGGCAAGAACAGGATGTCCTGTCCAATTCAATCTTGCCAGAGATTCCATGCAATTATTTACCCTTTTTCAGAGCCTACCAACTGCAAAACTCAGAAATCTAAAACCGACTCAACAAAAAGCTGCTATACTTCATATTGCACTTACATCATAATAATATCAAAGATTAATGACCTTCTCCACAGCTCAGTTGATTGATTCCTCTGTACTAGTGACTGGGTAGAGGTGGACCGCACCGGTCCACTTGAGAGCCAGCACCCTGACACTCTGAAGCAAGAACTCTGGCAGGAGGTTGGTTCCAACCTCTACTTCTCCTCCTTCGCCTCCTCAGCCTTTCCCTCCTCTGCCTTGGCCTCCCCCTCCTCCTTCTTCTCCTCTGCCACTTCATTCTCCACTGGCTTCTCTGCTGGGGCCGCTTCTTCTTCCTTCTTCTCTTCCTCCTTCTCCTCCTCCTTCTTCTCCTCATCCTCTGCCTTCTCTTCCTTCACCTCTCCATTCTCTGCAGGCTTCTCTGCTGCCACCTCCCCATCAGCTGGCTTGGCCTCCTCCTTCTTCTCCTTGGCCTCCTCTTTCTTCTTCTTTTCTTCCTCCTCCTTCTTCTTCTTCTCTTCCTCCTCCTTGGCTTTGGCCTCGGCCTCGGCCTCCTGCCATCCGGGTCCCTTGAACTTCTTGGAGCGCTTGATGAAGCCGCCCTCGATGAGGCTGTAGGCCATGTCTATGATGGTGTCCTTGGTGTCACGTGGAGTAATGCCCAGAATCTCCTTCATCTGCAACCAGAACGATATTTGTTGTAGTGTGCAACCCAGCTTGTGTCACAAAGCAGGGAAGAAATTGTAAGGGCAAAACAATACAAAGTGAATGATAGCATTGTGTACTACAAGGAATCAAGAACCAGACAGTCACACAACAGTGCCTGAGCTGTAAAGGTTGCACAGAGAGAGAGAGAGAGAGAGAGAGAGAGAGAGAGAGAGAGAGAGAGAGAGAGAGAGAGAGAGAGAGAGAGAGAGAGAGAGAGAGAGAGAGAGAGAGAGAGAGAGAGAGAGAGAGAGAGAGAACTCGAACTCTTTTATTGTTAGGCCACCAGCCCGTACAACAATGATTATTTGTTTCATGACTCATTTGAATTAGGATTATTATCTTTTTCTCTCTCTTTGAAAGCAAAATACAAATATGCTGCCAAGTTTCTAATCACAGCTTCATCCTGCGACGATAAAATACCCACCAGGTCATCGGTATCATTGTTGTGTCTAGAACTTATGTATCTATTTCTCAGATCTGCAAAATGAGGACATTTGAACAAAAAGTGTATCTCATTTTCCGTCTCTTGATGACATAATGGACAAATAGCAGGACTGTCAGTACAGTAACATAACCTATGGCACAATAAGTCACTTATTCCTAATCTTTTATGAGTGATCATCTCTCTAAAAACCTTTTTATCTACACTGCATAAAAATCTTTCCAACTCTCTCGATTTTTTTAAATAGGCGATGCACGAAAACCGATCACTATCCACCTTTTTTTCCCCCAGGCCTCATTAAATTTGTCAATCAATCTTTCCCTCAGTGTCTTGACGAAACTTTGTTCTTCTGAGACACGTTGTTTAGTCCATTGTTCTTCAAAGCCATATTCAAGTAAAAGACTTCTTACTTTTGTTGCCCAGTTATTGCTATGAACTTGTTTAACCATCATGTTGTATGCTAATTTGGGTAATCTGGAGTCTTCCATTTTCAACAGTTTCAGCCAATATTTCACTGACATTAATTTTGCATTGATATGCGGTGGATACCTTCCAGTCTCCCCATATACCATGGTATTTGGTGTCTTGATACTCACATTTAAGAACATTTTCAAGGCATACATATGTACATTTTCAATCACTTCACAGCCTCCTAGTCCCCATATCTCAGACGAGTATAACAGAATCGGTTGTATCTGTGCATCAAACATCTTAAAGAAAACATGAGGGGACACAAAGTCTAATTTGCGTATAAAACGAAGAATTTGCATCACCCCTGCCTTGCCTCTGTCCGCCAGATTTCTTAAAGCAGTATTTGAACACAGTTTTGTGGAAAACATCATGCCCAAGTAGCTATATTCATTTGTTATCTCGAGACTTTCTGTTCCCAGTGACCATTTTTCGTGTCTTGCAACATGCCCTCCCAATCGGAAAATAACAACTTTTGTTTTGACAGGATTTACAACTAATCCAAGCTCATCTGCTTTATCTATGAGGACAGATATTTGATTCTGTAAGCCAACAACCGAGTCTGCTATCAATGCAACATCATCTGCAAACAAGAGCAGGTACAATTGGTCAGTGTTGGGCAAGAACTGTACACCGTGTTTGCCCAACTTCTTAACCTTTTTTGTAATTTCGTCCATTATGTAACAAAAAATTATCGGACTCAAATTGCAGCCCTGTCTTACCCCCATGGGACATTCAAAGTAGTCCGTGAGGCCATCATCGCACTTTACACAGCATTGAACAGAATTATATATACACTGAAGTATTTTTAGCATATTACCCACAATACCATAGTTTTCGAGGACTCTCCACAAAACATTTCTATTTACACTGTCAAAAGCACGCTTATACAGTTTTTTCTTTCTATGTAGGTACCTTTCTACCACAGAATGCAAAGTAAAGATATTATCAACAGTAGAATAACCACGGCGAAAGCCGGCTTGTTCCTCTGCAATCAATTCGTTCACCTCCCCCATAGCTGTAGTCGTTGGCTCAGTATACTAGAAAACAGTTTGCTGAAAACACTCAGAAGTGATATCCCTCGGTAGTTTTCAGGGTTTCCAATCGCTCCTTTTTGTGTATTGGTATAAGGAAGGCTTTAGACCAGCTTTTTGGGTAATGCCCCTCACAAAACATGCAATTCAGCAGCCTACACAGAAACGGTATGACATATTGTCCTGAATTTTTAATTATCTCCCCTGTAATTTTGTCAGGACCGGCAGATTTGCCCCCCCTGATCCGTTTTATTGCACACAAAATTTCACTTACTTGTATTAATTCTGAATCTATTCCCCCCACCATTAGTGGTTCCCCTGTATTATCAGAAACAGCTTTACCTCTGTCATTCTTGTATACAACCTTAAAATAAGTAAACCATTCATCTTTTGAAATGTTATTTTCCACTGACCTTTGCTTGCTACTCCTCACATATTTCAAAAAAAGTCTTGAGTCACGCAGGCTATTATTAAGTTTCTGAGCCACACTGTACGGATAGTCTTGTTTCTTTTCCCTAAGCATTTTCTTGTAACACTTTCGTTTATCTAAATACTCTAAACGGTCCTCGTTTGAGAGAGATCGAATGTAACGACGTGGTTGTGCTCTCAGTTGTCTTTTGACAATGAAACATTCTCCATCATACCATGGATT